>FMBT01000343.1:0-282893 GCA_900095095.1 Fragilariopsis cylindrus CCMP1102
AATGAGGAATGTGAAATTGCCAGAGTTTAGCAATGGTAGAAAATTAGAATTCGTAACAACCAGACTATTCGATTCTCCCAACTGTCAGTATGATATTATCTTAGGAAGGGACTTCCTTAGATTAGCAGGAATCTCAATGTCTTGGGAAACAAGCACAATAAAGTGGATAGATCGGACGGTACCGATGAAAACTCCACATCATTACAACAACAATATCAATGATACTGTCGATCAGTACAAAGAAGATGAACTCTTCGAGATTAAAACAATATTAGAACGAAAATACAAAAAGTAACGCCGAAAGAGTGTGCTGATGAACAGGACCATATGTCGTTAGATGAACGAATTAAGTTCGAACAGATGTTAGAAAAACATAAAAAGTTATTTGATGGAAAATTAGGATATTATCCACATGAGAAGCTTCACTTACAACTCAAACAAAATTCAAAACCAGTTCACAAAAAGCCATACCCTGTTCCGTACACAAGACAAGAGGTCTTCAAACGCGAATTAGAAAATCTAGAAAAGGATGGAGTACTACGTCGTTGTGGTATGACTGACTGGGCTTCACCAACATTCATCATCCCAAAAAGCAATAATACAGTTAGATGGGTGAGTGATTTTCGTGAATTGAATAAACACCTAGAACGTCCACAGTATCCGGTACCTAAAATACAAGACATCATGTTAAAACAGAGAGGTTACAGTCACTTTACAAAGATTGATCTGTCTATGATGTTCTACTGTTTTGAAATGGATGAAGAGAGCAAAGCTCTCTGTACAATTACAACACCATTTGGTAAATATCAATACAATCGAGTACCAATGGGTATCAAAGTCTCTCCAGATTTTGCCCAATCTATGATAAAGAAAATATTACATGGTCTAGATATAGACGCATACATGGATGACCTTGGTATATGGACCAAAGGTACATTCGATGATCACTTTCGAATAGTTGATACAGTTTTGAAAAGACTAACATCAAATGGAATGAAATGCAATCCGTTGAAATGTAAATGGGGAGTCAAGGAAGCGCACTTCCTTGGCCATTACATGACACCAGACGGGATAACCCCAATGCGAAATAAGATTGATGCAGTACTGAAATTGGGTCGACCGACTGATAAAACAATGGTTCGATCATTCATTGGTGCAGTAACTTTTTACAAAAGCATGTGGCCACGACGATCACATATACTTGCACCATTACACGAATTGACTGGTGATGTACCCTTTGTATGGGGTCCTCGTCAAGTACAAGCATTTGATACTATGAAGGCAATGATTGCTGCAGACGCAATGACAACATACCCCGATTTAAGTCTACCATTTGATATATATACAGACGCAAGTGACTATCAACTTGGAGCTGCTATCATACAAAATGGAAAACCAATTGCTTATTGGTCAAAGAAATTAACTGAATCACAAAAGAATTATAATACAACAGAGAAGGAACTTCTCGCAATTGTTATGTGTGTAAAGGAATATCATGATATATTATATGGAGGTCGTTTGAATGTATTCACTGACCACAAAAATCTAACCTTTCACACGCTATCGCCTCCACGAGTGATGAGATGGAAACTTTTCCTGGAAGATTATGATATTAACTTACAATACGTTCCAGGTAAAGTCAATGTTCTTGCAGATGCTTTTTCAAGGCTCCCTAGAATGGATGGACCCTCGCCGGGGAAGAATGAGTTAAAAGGAAAACTTATTGATTGGAATAAGATAATAGTACCAACAGATGAAGAAGATGTATTCTTTTCATATGATGAACAGGACAAAGATCCTCAAATACTACCAACAATATGTCGGAATGAAGACATTGAAATGATTGAACTATTCATGAACTTACCTACATTACAGGAAATGAATTGTCCAACAACAGTTCATAACATACAACAACATCAAGCTGGTGATGCGGCGTTGATACAGATGTCATTAGCTCACCCAGAAATCTATCCAATAAAAGTCATCAACAGACGCAATCTAATATGCTATCGAAACAATGCAACAGTATTAGAACCGGAATGGAAAATATACCTACCACAATCAATGATACAGAACGTGATACGATGGTATCATCTATTACTAGGCCATTGTGGAGTTACAAAGGTATACGACACAATAAGGGCTAGATTTCATGCAGAAAGATTATCAGTGCATTGTAAGCAGTATGTATGTCCAGAAAACTGTCATATGTACAAACAACAAGGCAGAGGATATGGTAAACTACCTCCAAGACATGCGAACATAGCACCTTGGAATGAAGTATGTATCGATCTAATCGGTCCTTGGGAAATAGTTGTCAATGGAAATATATGCGTGTTCAAAGCACTAACATGTATTGATCCAGTAACAAATTTAGTAGAACTGATTCGAATTCAAAACAAAACCATGTTACATGTCGCAGAACAGTTTGAAAACTCGTGGCTGTCAAGATATCCAAGACCAAATAGATGTGTACATGACAATGGAACAGAGTTCATAGGATGGAGATTCGTTGATCTCTTAGCAAGATATGGTATACATGATGTATGCACAGCAGTACGAAATCCGCAAGCGAATGCAATATGCGAAAGAATGCATCAGACGATAGGAGACATACTACGAGTAGTATTACACACTAATCCACCACAGAATGAGAATGATGCCAATCAGGTAATGGATAATGCATTAGCAACCTGTATGCATGCAATGAGATGCTCAGTCAGTGCACCTATAGGAACTTCGCCAGGAGCAATGGTATATGGTAGAGATATGATTATGGATGTACCACTACTAGCGAATTTAGCAACGATCCGAAATGGACGTCAACAGATGATTGATGAAAATCTAATCAAACAAAATAAAAGAAGAATTGAACATCACTTTCGTGTTGGTGATAGAGTAATGCAAATCGTATGGAATAAGTCAAAACTATCAGAACGGTCTTCAGGTCCCTTCCGAATTCTAGCAACTCATACTAATGGTAACATCACAATACAACGAACGCCTACAGTGACAGATACACAGTCAACAAGATGGTTCGCACCGTACAAGGGCATTGAATAAGAATTGTAATGGAAATCAAGATAGCCTCCACGCGGAAGCTTGATCTTAGTGGGAGAGTGTAGCAAACGGTCACATACTGCTGTTATGAAATGAGAGTAGGCAAGTCACACCAAATGTTTTGGTGCTTAGCTGTTACCGCAGAAATATAATATTTCACCTGAACAGCTGAAACACACACACAAATTTGTCACAAGCAGGGACTTTCAAATTCAATTCTTTGGCTTTTTAGACGTGGCTCTTTACTAACGTGATTTACAAAAAATTCCGTTCGCTGTTGTACGGTAGTTAGTTTCGGTCCCCTCTCCTCACTCCACAATTGTTCCCAATCTTCGTTCACAATCACAACATACTATCCGAAACGCAATTTCTCCACGTTCGCCTATCTACTATCATAAAAGTACTGGTAGGGAGATATAAAGTAAGAGTTCTTCCGATCCGTTAGAAGGCACTACACAAGAGATAAATACCGAAATTACTGGTACACTGAAAAGTTCCTTCGAAGATACATATTTATATATATCACACAAAACAAAATAAAATAAAATACGAACAATGAGATCTATTAGAATATACAATCAATTATTGCTGCAGTGCCTATCGGCCATTTTTTTGTTATGGCCTGTAGCAATTATTACAAGTCGAGGGACTTTTGAACATGAAGGTTTCATTGAAGAATTAGTTGGTAGTCAAAGATCATTTACGGGTGCATTCATACCGAATCCCTCCGCACCCGAAACAAAACCTCCAATGCTACTACTATCAAATAAGAGAGGTATCATCAACGTTATGACGAATCCTGATGAATCAACATCATCAATAGAAATTTTGGATATCGAATATGCATTATGTACAAGTGTCGAACGTGGATTGCAATCTGTTACGCCACATCCGAACTTTCTTGAAAATAATTATATATACTTATTTTATACTGCATTTTCACCTGGTTGTTTAGAAGATGAAGTATTCGGTCCAAGAAATCGATTATCACGTTTTAAAATGGATCCTGAAACATACCGTATTAAAAATGAAACAGAAGAAGTACTGTTGGAAGGTGTAAGTACTGTATTATTAATCTCATATTTTATCTTTTCATATCATACATATTATTTGCATACCTTTTATTTCTTTTACTAACAAAATGCTACTATTTAATCCATTTCGTTTTCTTTCGGACTGATGTTTTATCTTAAAGGCTCCGACTCATAAAGCTTTTCATAACGGCGGTGCTGTTAAATTCGGTAACGATGGATATCTGTATGTTACCACGGGTGATGGTGGTGGAGATGGAAAGGGAACATCACAGGATATGACAAACCTACATGGGTCACTAATGAGATTGAACGATGATGGGACTGTCCCCCTAGACAATCCATTTACATTTCAGGGTGGATATAATGGTGTCCCCTGTGGACAAAATGGTGGAGTACTACCAGACGATGCACCACAAAATGCTGTTTGTTCAGAAATATTTAGTTATGGATTTCGTAATCCATTCCGTATTGTAATGGATCCAACTGAAACAGAAAAGACGAAATTTTATGTGAATGATGTTGGTGGTGCAGTTTGGGAAGAAATTAGTGAGGCTGGGACAGATTTTCCTGGAAAGAATTATGGTTGGCCGATGTATGAAGGTCCGTGTAAGTTTGGACAGACACAAGATTGTCCTTTATTGGATCCAAACAGTAACGTCCAAAATCGTGATAATTTCCATCAACCCTTGTATTATTATCAACATGAACAGGAACGTGAGGGAGGAGCGATCACTGGTGGTGCGTTCGTTCCAGAAGGGATCTGGCCTGCTGAATACAATTACGTATACGCCGATTTTATCTTTCATTCTATTTATAATCTAGTTTCGGCACCAGATGATCGATGTGATTCATGCCTGCCACCAATACCATCTTATAAAAACGAAACATTCTACACATCACTTAAGGATGAAGAACAACATGCAAACTACGCACGTATTGTTGATATGTTCTTCGGCCCATATAAAGACACCCAAGCATTGTACATATTCAAGCATGGTGGAACAGATAATATTTGGAGAATACGCTATACTGGGAGCGACAATATTCCTCCCGTGGCAAATATTGAAGTATTAACTAATAATGTTGACGTTGGTGAGATCGTAGCCTTTGATGGAAGTACTAGCTACGATGCTGACGATACCGTTCTTCAGTACAAATGGGATTTCGGAGACGAAGTATCGTTTTCAAGGGAACAGAATCCTATCCATGTTTATCCAGTGGCTGGACAGTACACAGTACGATTAGCGGTGACCGATTCCGCAAATCATACTCAAACATCGTCAGTTGTTATCGTCGCTGGGACTCCCCCGACTCTTAATATAACGTCGCCCGTTGAGGGTGATGAATTCTTTGTTGGGGAGATCCTTACTTTGAGTGGGGTTGCATACGATTCATCTGGTGGTCTTTTAAAGGACAATCAAATATCATGGGAGGTACGAAAGCACCATGCTGATCATTGGCATCCCTTTTTAGATGAAAAGGCTGGAAATAATATGTTGCTATTCCCAGCCCCAGAACCGGAAGATTATTTAGCAGCAACCAACAGTTATCTTGAAATCATCATGTACGCAACCGATTCTAACGGTCTTATATCAACCATGTCTCGAAATGTTTATCCTCGACTTGTTGAGGTTTGTGTGGACAGTGAACCACAAGGCTTAGAAGTTTTGGTTGACGAGTATCCTGTCAAGACACCTTTACGGATCACATCTTGGGTGAATCACGAATTGCGTCTGCGGACAACCGATCAAGATCTATATACATTTTCTTCTTGGTCCGATGGAATTGTCATCAATGATCGAGAAATGAGATTACGAAATGGCACTTACCCCGGTGTCGTTGCTTCATTTTGTGTCGATGGTAATAATACATGCGTATCTCAGGCACAAGCTCGTGCGGCGAGTGATATTCTCCTCGCTCCGAGATGTCTCACGAACGCTCCCACGTCTGGACCGACTCTCGCAGCATCCGGCTCACCAACAGAAGGTCCGACTATGGGTCCTTCTCACGCTCCATCCGCTGCTGAAAAAGCACTCGCTCCCACAGAAGAAGAAGAAGATTGGCCCCAAGACATGACAGAGGACGATGAACCTGGAATTAAAGATCCTGTTCCCGAACGTCCTGTCGATGACATAGCGATGATCAATCAAGACGATCAACTATGGAATTTATTCGAGGACGAAGATGATGATTCGGGAGGTTCGACTACCGTTTATTACAGCACGACGCTACTACTACGCCTTGTACTTTGTTCGTTGACATGCGCAATTATTTTATCGACTCAAATATAATTGTAACGCAGAGGAAATAATATTCTACTAGAGAAATAGGTTGAGACGTCGAACGCACACTGCTTGTACGTCGCTACTTCTACTATTGTTACCATTAATGATATTGTTTAACTATAATATTTATATTGTTTATCATTGAGGTTATTATTCGATATTTCTTTCTGGATCTCTGCGTAAATTGTGCGTTGCTGTATTGATTTCAACCATAACATCATCAATTGGTTATCAGGTAATTTTAATGTATTTTCATATTCAAAGCTCGTTACCGATGACGTTAACGTTGGATCCTCTGAAAAGTGACCACATTTTAGGAAAGATTACTGCAGCACCAGCCAAAGCGCTCAAACAGATGATTTTCTCATAGTAAAAGTTGTAGTTCCGCGCTGTCGAGTAGCGTAAATTATCGGTATCTTTCATAAGTCGTAACAATGCAGGCATTGGGACTATTCCGAATGTCAATTTGTGCAATAGCATCATGCCACCGATTTGCAATTTGTAAGATAGTGGTGAATTCTCTCTTCCACGTGACTTCCTAGCACCGATTCCACCATACGTCAAATCAACAGCAGCCGTGGCATCCTCGAACCTGGCGTCGTTGAATTTTTTAACCAACTCTCGTGTCCATTCTTCTCCATCGCCGTCCCCCTTATTCTTTTCTGTTGATAGCTCATCGAGACATCGGGTAAAGACAGCGACACTTTCCAAAGCACAATTGCACCCCTGACCAAGGGACGGCCACATTCCATGACCAGAGTCGCCGAGCAGAATCACACCACCATCCTCATTACCAAGACTTGATGACCATACACACAAACCTCCATTCGCAATTTCATTTTCCCGGAGCTGTTCTTCAATTTCAGATAGACGACCTTCGTCAACAGTATCGGGAAGAATTGCAGTCAATGGAGCACGGTATCCGTCATCGGTTTCACGAAAGGATTGCAACTGACCCTCTGGGAAAACGATTGCAAATAATGTTGAATTATTAGCGTCACTTTGTTGTGTCACCAACGGATAAGCGAGACAAATTGCGTTGTATTCCTTATTGTTCCATGCGTGCATCCTCGTTCCCTCCGGTGTGTCTGCGTTATTATCATGTAGGCACCTTGGTAGGCTGACCACCTGATATTCCATCGAATCTTCTTCTGTCCGAGCCGTAAAGTCTTTTAAAGTTTTGTTATCTGCAACCATTAAATTCCGTAGTTTGCTTCTGCTTCCATCCGCTCCAATCAATAAATCGTATTTAACGTCGATCTTCGTAGTATCTTTCTCTTCGGCGCCGGAAGTACGTAATTTCGACGAATTGATTACAGCGAAGGTAGCAATTTTGTTTTCAAAGTCAACGTCAACAAGACGATGTTGATAATGAACTCGAACGCCAGATTCGGTTGCCGCGTCTAAAAGACAACCAGCTAGAACTTTCCGAGGAACGATCAACGACTTCGTTCCACGACTAATCACTTTGACTTTTGTTGTATTCTTTTTAGATGAGTGTCGAGCCATATCTGTACTGATCACTGCTCCTTCTTCTGTAAATTTAGTTAGATCCAGACCGGTCGAATCTTGAATTCCCTGTTGTCCACGACGACCCAAGGCTATAATATAGGCTTTGCTAGATGTTTTGGACAAATCTTTGGGATGCGGATAGGCTTCGTAAAGATTGACGTTGTAACCACGATCTGACATGGCTTTCGCAGCACACGCCCCAGAAGGGCCACCACCTACAATTACCACAGTCTTATCACCATTGTTGTTATTGTTGCTGTTAGCGTTAGCGTTAGCGTTATCATTAGATGTCATCTTTCGTAGAACTTTGTTTCGTAAAAAATATTATTAAGATTCAAAAAAGAGTATCTAATTTTATACAAGATTGAAGATGTGTGGGAAGTGTCAAGTGGGAAGAAGGCATCTACTAGTACATTAACTTACAGTAAATTCAACGCGAAATAATTAAAAGAATTCTAAAATGAAGAAAAGGACGAAGGGTGAAAAGGCGGTTCGAGTGAAGTGATTACTTCTATTTAGTGACATAATTCAAACTTCAACGTACCAATCCCGCTTTCTCAAAAGGGTTATGATATATATATTAGACGTGGATAGCATAGTAGGAACATGCCCAGGCAATATTGGCCGTATAATGTTGTATTGTATTCCTCTTTTTTCATACAGTCGCCACGCGAACAATCACAGCGATAAATCTTACAGATAAGACTCACTCATAGAAACTAAAGTATGTCAATTACGATGATGTCAAAGATCCATTTTTTGTCATTTTTCATTATTTCGATGCAATAGTACCCGAATACCGTATTTCAGTTTCATTGTTTCATTGTTCCATTTTTCATTCACAATTATTCATATAACATGTCAAATGTGTCAATATTTCAAAGAATACGATGTACTGTAAGCACAAATAGTAACATGGTATCGAAGATGTGGTCGACAGTTATCATTCTTATTCAATTTATCTTATTCGCCGACGAGAGGTGTCTTCTTCGCTCGTCTTGTTTGAGTGTTACAGCGGCCCGTGGTCGACTTCTTGATAACGTCGAAGGTCCACTATACGTGAACAATAAATGTATCAATTGCGCTGCTTGTAGTTCATTTTCACCATCGGTATTTTCTCGAAATACTGACGGTAATTATCATGTCGTTTATAAACAACCAAGTTCTGAAAAAGAAATAGAAGAATCGAGAGCAGCCTTAGCTGCATGTCCCGTTGCTGCTATTCGAGTTGACCATATTAAACATGGCAAAGACAACGATGAGAGTACATATGCTTACGCATACGCACACGACCATCAGAATGAACTTGCTATCAATCCAAAATTTAATGGACGGCCACATCCTTTTCCAAGATTAGTTTCACCGAATAATTTTCCTAATGATGTATATTATATTGGACATCATTATTCCAAATCATTTGGTGCATTTCCTTACCTAGTTTCATCAACAACATCACCATCGGAATCAGCAAAATCAATGTCAAAATCTTGGATTATGGTCGATACACCAAAATATTCGCAGTCAGCTATTGATACAATTGAATCAATAACTGGATCAAATGGACCATCATATTTAGTATTAACACATGTTGATGATACAGCTGATCATAATAAGTGGAAAAATAAGTATCCAAATTTAAAACGAATCTTTCATTCAGGTGATTTAGGACCAGTATATAATTGGATCGGTGATGATTCACTAGAAGATGTTGAAATATTATTAGGAATGAAATCACCTGTAGTATCAGTATCAGATTTATATGAAAAACAACAACAAAGATTACAGTTGTTCGATATAAATGGAAATCCGATCGAGAATGATAATGATAATGATGTTGTTTTGGTTCATACTCCAGGGCATTCTCCTGGTTCTATATCTCTATTGAAACGACCGAAGAAGTCGATAAGTAATGATAACAGTGAATATGAATATCCGGGGGTATTATTTACAGGTGATACTTATTCGTATACAACACGAGATGATGGACATATGACAGGTTTTCCTCGATATGGAAATGATTTACGATTACAATCCAAGATTATACCTCTTTTATTAGACCTTGATTGGTTGATAATAGCACCTGGACATGGACATGTTCGTGATTACACTGCAACAACAACAACAACGATGACGTCGACCATGACATCAACGGCAACTGCAAAACATAATAATGATGTAAGGGAAAAGGAAATGGTAGACGCAATCGACGAATTGTTACATTACTCGCAAAACTAAACGGATGTATGTTTCATAGAAAAAGAATATCTTCTTCATGCTACGGCGCTTGGTGTACTCTCTTCCTCCTGTGAACTTTATAAGTACAAAAATACTTATAGTAGATTAGAATATGCAATATGTGTTTATAGAAGAACGAATTAATAGGTATTTCCTACTAAAAGTACTATTTTTAGTAGGATTTCCATGCTACACTGTACTACTCGTCGCATCTAGTCCTAGTTGATCATCCTCCCCATTATAATTTGTGTAAGGATAATGGTATTCGTCAATTTCTCTTATTTCCCCACCTTGTTCTTCAGTACTACTTGTAATTGTCTCCGTTTTATGCTTTATTTCTGCATTTATGACGACTACATATTCCCCACTTATTGAGTTGCCACTGCCGAAAGTATTCTCCGCTGTCGATCCTTTCAAGATAACTTCAAAATTATGGTGTTGTGGTTGTTGGGTACCACCAATATCGTGTACTGGTGGTGGTAGTGACTGATGTGGTGAGGCGTCACCTCCATGTATTGAATCATTCGTATTATTTGTATTCACATCATTATCGATATTACTATTTAGGGATCGCTGCTGCTGCTCCTGATGCTGCCTTTGCTGTTCGATACCAAAATTTTGTATTGATTTATGCATACTCCTCAACTCAGTAAGTACACTTTCAATAGTTGGAGCCTTATTATGATAACCAGCGTCAACGTTTTTATCATTATTATTATTATGATTTAATACTTGCTGTGATTCGATGGGTTGCAAAGGCTGGAGCATTTTCTGCATATTTTTCAACTCAGCCATTACATCATCAATTGCGTTTTTTGTTGATTGGTGTTCTCCTCGATGGTTTCTAATAGATGGTCTTGGTAGAAGGTTGGTGTCGTGATGGGAATGATAATGATGATATGGATGTTGTTGAAGATAAATATTATCACCAACCAAATCATCAATGTGCCTTCGAAGGTTGTCACGTTCATTTAATAGATAGTCCAGCCGATGATCCATCATATGTAGATTGTCCATATACACATCTTCTTCCTCAATGAAAGAACGACCGTGACTTTCCTCGACGTGTCGTGGTCGTGGCGTTGGATCATTATTGTAGATGATATTATTATTATTATTATTATTGGTATCAATGTAGTTCGTACCAAATAATTGTGCACCTCGACGTCCTCCAACGAGAGATCTATCTTGCACAGATTGAATATTCCTGTGTAATCCTTCTTGTTCTCTTTCTCCTTCTCTATCATTATGGCTGCGTGAACCGTATCCATATACGTCATTTGCATGATCGTGTTGATCGAAATTCTGCGCCGCAGTGGATCCACTCGAACCATAATATACTGAATACGGATGAGACGACATATCAGAAGATGAAAATAAGCGTGAATTAAACGCAACATCGATACGTGACAACGAGGATGCATGTCTAGAGGAAACTAGCTTATTATCATTTCTGCTGCTGCTGGTGCTGCTTTGAAATCTTGTTCTTGATGGCGTTTTCGCTACCAAATTGCTAGTCGACAAAGATTCGATTAGCACGAAAGTCGAAGCCAGCAACAGCTGAGCAGCAACAGCAACCACCGTCATATGTCGTTTCATGGTGATTTCTAGCACTATAATATATGTACATATACATATAATTATAGAGCTTCGTCTGTGTTGACTTTAGTCTCAATACTTGTACATTCAAAATGGAAAACAAGGAAATCGAATAAATGAAGGAAGGTATACTCGAAAATATCCCCCCGGCTACAAAACGTCTATCACTGACGTCAAGTTTCATTTTTGACTAACGGCACATTTCCGACAAAAATGTGACGAAAATCATGTGCTGAAGAAATGTGCACGCACAAATTGAATAGATTAGTTTCTTTTTAATTTTAATTCGCCGAAACACGCTAGGGTGAACATGGTCCAGCAAATTAAAAAAACCTACTACGGTAGTAAGTACAAAAAAGTTCCATTTTAGAGACAACTACAACTTGTATATATAACAAATTTTATTCTATTACTATTATATTACTTCAGAACGTAATTTAAATATGTATGTATTACGATTCTTAATTTGATGCTGATGTTAACTTTTTGTGTTCGTTGTGTAGCATCATTTCTACCCACACTGTATTAAGATCGAACTTAACAACTTCGGCTGATTTGTTGCTGATGGCGTCCCCTATAGATGAGGATGATAAATAATGATAATTATTTATCGGAATAATAATAGGGTGATCACCAAGGTTATTGTTGTCACCGTAATGATATTCCCCAACATTATTCGTCGGATCTTGAATGTGCAAAACATCTTCTGATTTTCGTACATGACTAATTATTGGAAGCTTTTTGTTGTTGTTTTTTGCACTACTATTACTCTTTTCCTTGTCATTTTGATTATTATTACTACTATTACTATTCGTTGGTGAAGGATAAGGACGAACCGCCTCATGTTCGACTAGAAAATGTGTTGGATTCGGATCTATCAATCCTTCATCCGACGATGATAAGTTACTATCGTTATTATTACTGTCATTGTCATTGTTGATAGCTTTATTTTTTCCTATCCCCAAGTCATACTTGATTTTCTTCTTCTTCTTCTTCTTTCTTTCGGTCATGTCACTGTTAACGAAATCGATAGCATCGTTACTCGTAGTTTGAGTTATTGATACATACACTGGCCCAATCGTTATAGGGATTGTTTTAGGAGCTATTGATGCGGAAGATCTAAATGCACGTACATCGTATGGCGTAACTATTAGTGAAGCAACTAATATAGATAACGTTAATCTGGCGATAGTAGCAGCAGGCATGGCAGTAGTTCTTGATGATCTCATTGTAATTGTACAATTATCGTTCTGTTGCTTGTTGTTTCTTGTTATTGGACGTATTTCTTTATACCGATAACTTTTTTTATGAGAATTCGGATTCTTCGCTTTGCCTTGCTTCTCTACCGAAGGACGATCTCCACACAAAAAGCGCGTTGAAATCATAAAAGAAAAATGATGCAAAGAACACAATTTTAGCTCGTACCGTACAGTACATAACTTGCCGTAAAATGTTCTTCAAGTTGCGGAACTGTGAATGCCGACCTCGCCGCTCTTTAATCGTGGACTGTTGTTATTAACGCCGAATGTCGCCGTTTGTTGTGATCGTGCCACGATCACAAAATGGCCAGTGTAATTATTTGATTGGTGATCCCCACACATCCAGTCGAGCACAATTGCATATCCCCTTTTGTTCTAAGCTGAAGTAACAAACTATCCCAAATAAGCAAATAAATCATTATGTCAAACTCAAGCGAAGTAATGGCGGTATCAGTAGATGACGACGCAAGATTATGCGATGAAAGCAAGTGCGTTTCCATTGGTCTGTCAGCAGCTCTCTTTAATTTAATTTTCATATACTTGTTTTGCTAATGATACTCTTTTCCCGATTATTTACATACCACAGCACTGCCAATGCTTGCACATTATTTGTATGTCTGCAGCCTTCAGAGTTTGGGACTTGAAAAGATAAGACTAGTTGCTGATATCTTGAAATTTGTTTATACCTTCCTGCTCAGTCAAACGATAAGGAGAATTGAATCAATTCATGTAGAAAGTTATACGCTTTCTTTACTACTATAGCTAATATACAATGAAAATATATGATAGAGTTAATCTATGACAGTAATATACCAGAAAAGATGTTTATAACCTTGGATCTTTTAGGGTTGGTCTTATTTATATAGCATTCCTGTAGAAGGTATCTAATTGTTGACTTTATCACCAAAACGACATTTTTGAACAAGCTACCATGTGCAATTTCAACTTTTAAGTCGTCACGAAATCGCATGGCCTGCCTTTTTAATCAGTCCGACACCGCTGATAATCTCCTGGTAAAAACTGCTCCAAATTTATCTATTATCGAAATTGCTTACTTCTTAAATCGTTTTCTGTCATACTTATCTATTATCGAAATTGCTTACCTCGCAAATCGTTTTCTGTCAATATTTCGATTTCCTTCTTTCGCAAAGGGTCGCTTGTTTGGATTTCCTTGATATCCTTTCGACCCAGCACTACCACCACCCTGACCCACTCCCCTTCGCTCCCAGTCATCCAGTTTTGTAAATTTATCCGGAACTTGACCGATTGTGGCTTTGAGGGCATTACAAAAGGATTCTTCTAGTTTTTTATCATCAACATCCCATTTCAATGCCCCGGAATCATTCTGCAAGAGTATGACAGCAGTATCCCATGACGAAGGTCTTAAATTAGGATCGGCTTGATTCGATAATGGTTTTGTGTGTTGAGCACCATCACAGAATGCATGGTCTGATGCTTTAATACGACTAGAAGCCCGTACATATGTAGAAGATTCCAAGTCTGTCACGAAGTCGATACCAGCACCCCATGCAGGGACTACAACCAAAAAAGAAAGAGCCCCACGACTTTTATCACCCAATAAACGCTTCAATTTGGTTCCCATCGCAACCATTATCTCCGGCACGAAAGGTGGATTGGCTTCAAATGTTCCTGTCAAGGGATTGAATGCTTCGTCGTCAAAAAACGACCCTAATGAGCCAAACCGAGATTCGATATCTGGGAACGCAGAACAAAACTTTTGGTATCGGCAATTGAGTGGACTCGCAAAACATTCAATCGTTGAACCTAGACCACATGCAATCGCCGCATCAAATGCTACACCAGGAACCGCACATTGATATCCCGCACCCTTCAATCCTTCGTATCGCGCAAGACAACAGTAAAGACTTTTCGTAAACATTATCCTGTCGTCCTCGAGAAGGGCATTCATATTATCGATTGGATTCTCTACTTCTATTACTTCTATTTGGTTACCATCATCATTACCATCATCATTTCCTTCCTTATTTTTAAGTTTCCATAGTCGTAATAGCTTTGACAAATGGAGCGACGAGATGGTCAAATATGGTCTCCTTGGTTTTCCACAAGGTCCACACAACATCACATCGTAAATACCATCTCTTCGATTTCCATTCAGAACAACTTTTCCACCGCCAACAACTGCACTATTATTCGCTCCTCCTAGTGCTTGCTGCGCCTTCGTAGTAGATTCGTTCAAAGCAGCTGTAGCTCTTTGAAGCGACACAAGAGCCAGCCGTAGAGTTGACCGATTCCCGTCAACTAATTCGCTATCTTCGTCATCGTCGTCGTCATCATCAGCGTCGTCTTTTTCGTTTAGTTTGAGAGCCGCATTAACAGTTTTCACTGCCTGCTTTATGGTACGACCTTCTTCTCGAATTTTTTTACGGAGCATACCTAAATCTTTATGTTCGTCGATTTCTTCTCGTTGAGTTGCCATACCTCTTATCTGCTTTGTTGCTTCTTTTGTCATTTCTTCCGCAACAGCATTCGCGGCTGCCCATGATGGTAACGTACGAGAAATATCCTTCGCAAATCCCTTATCCATTACACTGTCGGATGGTATTATTGGATCGTAACCATCGCTTGTACTAATCCCCCTTTTCAGTGAAGCTCGGCCCAACCAACGTTCAAATGCCAACACTGGTGGCTTGCTTCGATTGTTTTCAGAACAAAGTCGGACAAACTTATGACGCAATCGTTTCAAAGCAGCCATTCGTGCAGCATCCTGTTCCGGATCAGGTAATATTATACTTCCCGATGATGCTAGTGATCGGATCGATATTCTTGTTTCTGCTGCCCAAAGTGGCATTTTTGTGGTTCGTTCGAAGACGTTGCCAGTTCTATCCTTCTTTTTTTCTCTCTTTCCCACTCCCTCTCTTCTTACGTTGCTTGATATTTTGCCCTTAGTACTGTGTGATTTATTATGCTCCGACTGTCTCAAAAAGTTTCTTCGTGAGATGTTGGTATTTTTATAGCATTTGTTCATTTTATTTCAGTTTTTGATGTGAACTACTTTTCAGTTGCATGATCGATTGGTGTGCGAATCCCAATTCGCGCGCTCTCGCGCAAAGATCCCGGAATGCATCGATCATTCTTGATTCATTGAATCCATTCGATTCATTCGAATAAAAGCAATTATTTAAGAGGACTTTCTTAGAAGAACAAGAATGAACAAATCGGCGCTATATTAATTGCATTGCTGATGTTTTGATTTTTTTATTGTTGGATCGAACTAATTGATCTTGAAAATCTCTCGATTGTATTGATTAACCGTAGTCGAAAGCAAATCGCAGTCATTGTTGTTGAGCAACCCTCTCAATCATTATACTTATTACTCACTGAATAAAAAGATCATAAGAAAAGATGGTGACAACTCGCAAAGCCAAACGCAAAATTGCGCCAGATCCGACTAATAGTACCAATAACAAAAACGATACCGATAACGCGAACGCGAACGAGACAGCAGAAAAAACAACCACTCAAGCCAAAAAGAAGAAGAAGACCATCCCAAAGAAGACCACTGTGGTACGCGTTGAACAAAGTTTTGTTGCGAATGCTATCGCTTTCTGCAGAAATCAACAGGTAGCGAAACAATTATGGGAGTCCATCGATTCCAATCTTCAAAACAATCCCGATGTTGCATTTGCGGCATTAAAACGAGGTGCAATTACTTTTACGAATCTACCATCAGAAATAAAGGAAAATCGAGACTTTCTAATGAATGGACTGCAGGAAAATATGTTCTTATGGAAATCACTCCCGGGTCGTTTCAAACAGGATGCAGATTTTGGATTGAAAGCGTTGGCTAATCCCGATACGAATCTGCGATCAGTCGTTTGGTCTGTTACGAACAAAGAAAAGTTATGGAGTGAAGGTGCACTACAAATTGCAAGGCGAACTACAAATCCCAGCCATTATCCTCGTAATGGCGACTATCGTCTCTTCGATCTGGCACCAGCCAGTATCAAGGGCAATGCAACTATCCAACTCGAGGTAGTATCGGAACAACCAAAGGCTGCTATGTTCCTCGGTAATGATTTGAAGGAAGACTACGACTTTCTCCAAAAACTTCTAAAGAAAAACCTATTGGCGCTACCTTACATAGGCAGTGAAACCTATGATCGATTTCCAACCATCATGAACATCGAATCGATTGCAACTTATTTGAGTACCGATGGATCCTCGCATAGTTGCCTTGTCAATTCAGTACCATCACAATCTTGGAAGGATCGAAGCTTCGTCGACGGATGGGTGTCATGTGGAGGTACCTTGACGAGTCGAATTTCCAGTTCGTTCCGTGACGACGAAGAGATTGTTCTCAACTACGCAAAGAGCTTCGAATTGATGGAAATTAGAAATCCTGGATTTGTTTATGTTTCTAACCGTCTCCTTTCTGACGAGGCTTTCTTGAGCCGGATTATTGTATCTTGCAAATGTCCAGGGAAAATCTTCTATGCAGCACCTTCCAAGATCAAGAAAGACAAGGATTTGCTTCTTCTAGCATGCTCCACTCACGCCAATTACCATCCAAGGCAGAACTCTTGCTCAGGCTACGGTTACGGTTACGATTACGGCGGGTATGGGGATGAAATATCCCGACAATTCGAAGTCTGGGTGAAACAATGTATGAAGGAATACCAAGGGTTCTTCGGTTTCTTGTGCGGTACCAGTCCAGATTCTGGAAGCCCATTAGTAGGATTGGATCAAGGTCATGATTTGAAGAGAAACATTGCATCCTTCCTCATGTTTCCACAGGGAGAAAAACTTACAATGTTGCTTAAAACCGCCGCTGTCAACTTGAAGATTCGAGGATTCTCCAACCCTTACGATCTCCGACTTCTTGAACAACACTTAACTTGAAATCTGTACCGGAAGATGGTATAGTGGTTGATATAAGGACGACCGAGGCCTGGCAAGGCACGGTTTGTACGGTATCGTTGGATAAAATGCTAACTAGCATCATTTGTCTATGCATCGCGATGGAATGATGCTGATTGTGTTTATGTTCAGTGATTTGTTGCTGAATCGTACAAAAGTAATGAGAGAGAGAGAGAGAGAGAGAACTCACGATTGACGTTAGGCGTAGAGTCAAAATAGTATTAGTAATATGTAGATTAAAAATGGTATTTTAGTATAAACCCAGACTGTATAATACATAGATTCATTCCTCCCCATCCTAATTATAGATCTACAGGAAACTTTTCTCATGCTAGTCCAAAGAAATATCCACAGCTACCACACTACAACAAATACAACACATTTATCTATATTCCAATTTCTTCTTTTATCATTGAAACCCACCAAAATCTGAAAAAAACAGGAGAATTTTTTTCATTTGGCTGCCATAATCTCCATGTAGGGTAAGCCATGGTACCTCTCATTGACCAAGATAAACTATTGTGATAGATCTAGATAACAAGGTCTGAAATTTGGGCGTAAAAAAAGCACTTCACTTGCTTCTAATGTTTCTGTACCACTTTTGTTTCATTGATTGCTTTTGCTAAAAGAGATTACTATGAGCTGTCTGTTTGATTGTCTAATCAACTGGGGTGTTCCTTCTACTACAGGTTATTCATTGGATATGCAATATTCCGGACTGAGTGCATGAGCTGTGAGTTGGTCTTATTGAATTACTAACCAACGCAGACAGACCAAGCGCGCGCCCACATTCAAATAGTAGAACAATCACGCCGGACAAGAGAGTCGTTACAACCAGCCAGCCAAACCGCTTACTCAACAAGCTTGACAGCCTCAGCAAAGCACTCAAGCAGAGCTTGGTTGATACATTAGCATAGGCTCATTAATCGTTTCGAACAACCTTTACAACTACTATTAACATTCGCCTACTTAGCTCTTAACAGGTCTGACTGACTCGCCTTGTTCGAACTACTGGTGACGTCAGTCCCGGTTGCTAGTGATTCAAGGATCTTATGATGAACAATATAATATGGTTTTGTTGTGTGTTTTGCTAAGAGTCAATGCGTTCTGGATGTGTGTGATGTATAATGTGTGTGTGATGTGTGTGATGTGTGTGATGTGTGTGATGTGTGTGATGTGTAGTAGAATTTGTATACCAGTTGATGATTGAAAATATTTTCCTGACTATTATAATATTAGTAATAGTAGTAAGTGCAAGATTAACAATCCATCCTTGAACTATAGACTGGGTTTGTTGTATGTACTACCATGCAACATGCCTAATTCATTCCTTAGTTCTATGATAATAGCCCATAGTTGTTAGTAAGGACACAAAGTCAAATGTACTCATCATCAGGGGAAATAATCTATACGGGGTGCATCACTGCGCGATTTCAAATTTCCTTATGACGGTCCAAATAAGGAAATTGTGCCCCAATATGAGTTCAGTTTTTGAGCCCCACGAACTTAAGTCATGATTTGGTTCATAAAACTCCCTGTAAAAACAACTGCATAATTTTTGCAATTTTCAAGGAGCAGATCAGCTCAAGTTAGCCATGAATAGAGGATATTTTCAGAATCAGCATAGAAATACGGTCTAGAAAAGTGTTTTGAATTTTTTCATTTTATGTTTTTTTTTGTATGTTCTATGTGGTCCAAGTTGGTATAGTTAACTAGTAATATCTAGTTGAAAAAAATGTGAAAAAATTTATTGGGGCACAATTTCCTTATTTGGACCATCATAGGGAATTTATTTGTGCAACGATTTTAACGCGACGCGCGGATCTTGGCGCACCCGTATAGATTATTACCCCTGCTCATCATGCCATCCTAGATTTATAAAGTAGTATTTTGTGTCTTGGTAATGGAGTGTGTAGTAATTTATGGAACGTAAGCTTGGCAAGCAATTCTATCCTATTATTATGCAAGTATCTTCTTATCTGTGGGGAATAGTGGACCCCTAGAAGAGCATTTATGCTGTACAAACAAAAAGGAGTGACAATGCCTCCCACATTTAAGACCAGATTACTTGTTCTGGTACCAATTTTAATACTTGCCTGCTTCAAAATACACGATTCAAAAGTGGTTGGTAAAGGGGGTACTTAGATAAATAGATGGAGCCAATTGATTGGGTATGCATTTTTTGTAATAGTGGTACAGAAAGTTATAGCACAAACCCCACCCCTGGGATGCAAAACAGTCCCTATTTTCAGCTTATATCAATACCAAAGGCAATACAGCCATTGTTGCCTTACAAATTCAAAAGGAAAGGAGTTGATAAGGCCTACTACTATTCTGCCTTCCATATCAAAGTCACATATATTATATCTCCAACAAAAAGAGACAAGAAAAGAATTACAATATAATATAGATTCTATAGCAGAATCAGCAAAAAAGGGGCAAAAATACACACATGCCAGGATCATACTCCCCTTAATAACTTCCACAATTTCGGAACACCGAACTTACCAGGCACCTTCTCTCTATCTGAGGAGTTTAATCCACCAAACTACATACCAACCAGTAGACTTGAATCAATTTTTGCTGTTGGAACAAGCCAGAATAAATTTGAATAGAGAGGCTTTTGATAAATTTTGTTCCCACTATCTGCATTATTTGCTATCGCGCACACATGGATGGTTGAACTGAAAGTGTGATAAGAGTATGAGATTTCTTCTGCAATTATAGTCTACGTTTAAACGGAGGTAAAAGGAAGAATTAGAACAGGGGAAAGCTGGCCAGAACTAGCTCTTGATGTCCCTGCACAGATGATATGTTGGGGAAGGGGGGGGGGGTAGTCTGTATGTAGAAGCAAGTAAAATAGGAGTACATCAGAGTTCAAAATTGAGTCACGTCGGATGGAGTTTTTGTGTGCAAGACCCTCGTATAAATTTATCGATAGGACGGACGGAGGCGGAAATAAATCAGAAGCAAATTACAAATTACATAAGATACACATCGAACATTCAACATCATTCAACATTGAACATAATATTATTCAATACACAATAATAAATGTGAATCACAATTATCTTCTACCACTTGACTTATTTATTAATTTATAATCATTCATTCAAGATCTTCGATTGACGTCGGCTTTGGTTTGGAATTTATTTTCGACAAAAAAAAAATCTTCTCGTTCCTCTTCACGGTTATCACATCATCGCGAGAACGAACACAACGAACGATGTGGACAACAACAATAAAGAAAACAATATCAGCAAGAATGTTTTTCGTTTCCTTCAAAAAAACATCAATAACGTTTTCTTTGTCTTCACTACAACTATTATGTTGTTACTATTATTTGAAAAGGTGTCTCTGGTGAATTCTTTTGCAACAACAGGATCAACAAGAGTAACGACAACGACGAAGTCACCAACAACAACTTTATTTTACAACCAATGCTATCACAATTACAACAAATACTCGCCTTCGACGTCGTCGTGCCAATCGTCTATATCTTTAATTTCAGCACCTATTAGAAGTGTTAGACATCGATCATCGATTGTTTTACACGCCAATAACGTCGACGACGACGATATCGACATCGACAAAGGGAAGAGCGATGTTAATAGTAACACTGAAATGGTTAAAATACCTATAGCTACTGCAATAACGTCACGACCTTCGTTGTCTGGCTTTGATGGTGTTGATTTTGACATTACTGGAATTCTTGGAATACTCGCATCGATGGTTGTATTGCATTCCGAATTTGTGTTAAAAACAACTGGTTGTGGACTACCAGCTGGTCCGTTCGGGCTTGTTGGTGCTATAGAAGGTATAAGTTATCTAGGAGTAGTTGCTACTACTGCGACAGCTATCGTAGCAGCCACAAGTGGTAGTAAAGACAACAATGACAATGACAATGACAATAATATTGGCCTATTACGTCGTCTCGCTATATCGTTGAGTGTTTCGGGTATTATTTTTGGTATTTTTGTATTGGTACTTCAAATTTTTGACTATGGATACATTCCTAATGCTGTACCAATGGAAGGAGGAATGTGCGAGTAATATAGTAAAAATCATGAAAAAGAAAAGATAGAACAAAAAGTTTTGTTGTTGTTATCATTATAGTAAAATAGACAATTTCAGATACGATGTTCGAATGTACTATGTATAATGTTCAATAAAAATGGAATATTTTCTTCTTGTGCACCCCAAATAATTCAAAAATATGTTGGTTCCAAGTATCTATCTTAGCTAGTTAGGTGACGCAATGCAAACTTATGTTTCATTCCAAAGTAAATAATAAAACATCATTTGTCTACAGTATCTTAGAGAGGAACTCAGTTGATAACATTCTATAGAATAATAGGGCGTTTACTATTTAATTCTATTTTTTTCTTTTTTTCACAATATTTCCAGTCGTGTTTCGTAGGGGCTGCGATGTTTTAAATTTTTCATACACATTTTTATCCACGTATGAACGGAAGAATGGTCCTGTAAATAATAGAGTGTATGGATGATATTATCGGGACGAGAATTTGACTTATTGAACGAACACAACAACAATCGCCGAACACAACAATCGAACAACGACAGCAAATACAAGCTTCAGTTTCGATCCGCTTCGACGACATTAGCACCTAGCAAAGTAGAAAGCGTATCACCACACTCTTGTTGATAATGGGGAACCATCAGAATCGAAAGAGTAACGAATACACTATACGAAATCCTGCAACCCGCCAAGTTACTTATTGTTCTTCTCGTCGTCGTCGTCCGTCGTCGTCGCCCTACCAATACCAATACCATTACAAATACAAATATAATACAATTTTTCTTTGTCTTAGTTTTATTCGTAGACATGGAATGTTTTACAAAAGCCTTCTCGTCTATTTCACTGACAACCACCACGAGGACTGTAAGGAAGAACAGCTACGCGAATTTGATAGGAGAAACGAAATATTTCTCAACCTCGAATGAAAGGGAAGATGATAGTCCGATAAGATATAACTATTCATCGATCTCCGCCGAAGAAAAAGTCAATCAACTTGAGATAAGCAATGATAACAAGAACAACAGCAACAACAACAACAACGATGATGGTAATGATGATGAGACAAGTACAGGGAGGAAAATACTAAATCTTGCTATACCAGCGTTAGGCGCGCTACTTATCGATCCATTACTAACGATTGCCGATACAGCCTTTGTTGGACGGTACAGTGAATCCCCTTACGAATTAGCGGGTATGGGATCGGCTTCCGCTTTATTGATATTTTCCTTTTACATATTCAATTTTTTATGCACGGCAACAACACCCCTAGTTGCATCAAAACGAGCCACCAAAGATGAATCGGGAGCAATGGCTGTAGGAGGACAGGCTTTATCACTCGCATTCGGACTGGGTGCAATATTAACAATATCATTGATATTATTTCGTCAACCATTATTAGATCTGATGGGAGCAACAACAATGACAAATGATTACGCAATGGATTTTTTAATGATACGTGCATTGAGTGCTCCAGCTGTATTTATTATTTCAGCATCCACGGGAATACTACGAGGATACCTTGACACAAAAACACCAATATATGTATTGTTCCTTGCCAACATCGTTAACTTCGGTCTCGATGTAGTCCTTATTACCGTACTTGGTCTTGGACCAAAAGGCGCAGCAATAGCAACAACAACGGCAGAATGGATTTCTGCATACTATTCCTTTTTGTGTTAGCAGGTAAGATTCCATCAGCCGATGGTGAACTTGGAAAAAAGAAAGAAGATTTTGACATCAGCAATAATTTAGTAACGAACGGACAAAGTGATGACGGCGATGATGATGATGTTAATGTTAATGTTGCTACGAGTAGTACTACTTCTACGAATACCTTGGTGATTACACCGAAACTATCAATCCCACCGTGGAATGAAATAAAACCACTAATCGTTGCATCTTCTTCCGTTTTTATCCGATCCTTGGTGATACAGCTGCTCCTTACATCCGCTGCTGCATTTGCTACTCGTGGAGATGGTGATAGTGACAACGGTACAGCTTTCATATCTGCTCATCAGATAGCGATACAATTATGGATGCTTTGTTCGTATATATCTGACGCCCTGGCAGCCGCATCTCAAGGCTTGTAGCTGATGCTATCGGTAGAAAGGATACAATAGACGTCCATGATATTTCTAAAACTGTGTTCGTATATAGTGCAGTACTCGGGTTGATGTTGTCCGGGTTGCTATTCGTTGGATTTTATTCGACACATTTTTTGGTTGACTTTTTCACTTCCGATACCGGTACACAAAATGCATTGCTTGAAATTGCTGGTTTGATCATATTCTCTCAACCATTAAATTCATTAGTTTTTGCTGCCGATGGTGTACTTCAAGGGGCGTCAGAATTTCCGTATCAAGCTAAGAGTATGTTGATAAGTGGATTCGTTACAGCGATATTTTTTTGGACTCTACAAACCACGGGCGAATCAGACAAGTCATTACTTTTCAATATATGGGCAGCATTGATTTGTCTTCAATTGATGCGGGGATCACTTCCGCCGTGAAAATCTTTGATAGAAATGGACCGATCAAACTTGGAGGATCTCCAGTCGAAATAAAAGAAAAAGATATAATATAGATATCATAGATCACGTTTACCACAATCAATAAGTACAATAGAATTATAGAAATATTTCGCATGCAAATAACATGAAAATGTTAGATAGTATTAGAATATGATGTACATGCACTGTATAATACTTCTCTAAGATACTTTATCTGCTAATAAATGATTGAATTTTATAAACAATTCATTTTAATTGCTTTTCTTTATTTAATGCGATCGCTTGTAAACCTTCGCTAAAAATTTCTCAAATACAGTCCATGGTACACCGGCCTATTAAGTGTTTCACCTGCTTGACTATCTTTCATTGACATGATTTTGTCATATGAGTCTTGTTCGTACTTGGCATAAATTTCTTTTAACCCCAATTCCGTGTACAATTCTTTGATCTTAATCTCCTCAGGAGAATCGACTGTACATTTACCATAATGTTCATCGAGGTATGCCTTTTGTGTTTCATTGGCAAGTTCATGGTACGCTTTAGTAAATAACCAACCACATTTCTTATCAGCAATGTCTGTTCCAATCTTTCCTAAAACTTCATGACTGCCATAACAATCTAAAAAGTCATCCTGTGCTTGAAAGTAAACACCCATTTCAATTAAGATATCTCTTGCCGCATTGTATGCTTCCTTGTCGGTAACACCTGCCAATGTCATAGCAAATGCAACACTTAGATAAAAACTATAAAATGATGTCTTGTATTTCACAATAAGTTGCCAACGTTCAGGAGTAAGATCTGATAATGTCAATACGTCACAAAGTGTATCACTTAATTGTCCCAATTCAGTTTGTAACGTCGTTTCCATCATAAGATCTAATAATTGTAATTGTAAATCAGAATCGTAACCGAAATGATGTTTAATCATTCTGTATACAAATGCCTCAATAGTAACAGCATCATTGATAGCAATATACCAAGCATCACCTAATGTTTTATACCAACATGGTTGTCCCCGACGAGTTACGGACGAATCCATAATATCATCAGCGACTAGTAACCATGCTTGTAACCACTCAATGGCCCATCCCAATACAGCCAATTGACATAGTTTGGTGTTGGTTATATTATCTTTACCGATAATAGCAACACCACTTTCAACGACCATCAATCCTCTGTTCATCTTTCCACCCTTTACGGTGTGCTCTAACATCTTACGTAACCATTCCGTTTCTCGTGGTGGTAGTTCATATTTTTGTGGCAATTCATTAAGGATTTCTTCAATGAGCACGTCACAAATCTTTGTGAAACTACCTTTAGGATCGTTTTCATAATCGTATGCAGGGTACTCAATCTTTGTTGTTTTGTTTGTTGCATCTGCATCTGCTGTAGCTGGGAAGCAAATGGTTTTCTTCGTCTTTTGCTTTTGATTGTAATATACGGCCGTGGCTAAACTACCTGCAGCAAATGCTGCTAGGGCACCGATCAAAGTGGAAGAATGAGTAGCATCGCGTATAGAGGGTTTCATGGTCGTTGTTGAATGTTGTTCTTTTTGTTGGGTCGTACGACTAATGATGTTAAGGAATATTTGAATATGTGCTGAATATAATATATGAATAATACCTCCATACACAATAAAAGAGGGAGCAAATGCTTTTCCGAAATATGTGGTGTATTTTTGAATGATTTGTCATTTGTCATTTGTCATCATTTGGGTTCAATTTTGGGTTAATGATTCAGGGGAGTTTTAACCTATTTGAATATGAGAATCATAACGTTAACCAAGATCATAGCCATGTAAAACCAGGGTAATAATATACGGGGTGCGTCACTGCGCGATTTCGATTGAAGCTACGCTGTACCCAAATAAGAAAATATTCCAAATTAATTTTTTTGCAGTTTTTTCAACTAAATATTACTAGTTAACTATACCAACTTGGACCACATATAACATACAAAAAAAACAAAAAATAAAAAAATTCAAAACACTTTTATAGACCGTATTTCTATGCTGATTCTGAAAATATCCTCTATTCATGGCTAACTTGAATTGATCTGCTCCTTGAAAATTGCAAAAATTATGCAGTTGTTTTTGCAGGGAGTTTTATGACCAAATCATGACTTAAGTTCGTGGGACTCAAAAACTAAACTCACTGTAAAAAACAACTGCATAATTTTTGCAATTTTCAAGGAGCAGATCAATTCAAGTTAGCCATGAATAGAGGATATTTTCAGAATCAGCATAGAAATACGGTCTATAAAAGTGTTTTGAATTTTTTTATTTTTTGTTTTTTTGTATGTTATATGTGGTGCAAGTTGGTGTAGTTAACTAGTAATATCTAGTTGAAAAAAACTGCAAAAAAATTAATTTGGGAAAATTCTCTTATTTGGGTACAGCGTAGTTACAATCGTTGTACGACGATTTTAACGTGACGCGCGGATCGTGACGCACCCCGTATATTATTACCCCTGTGTAAAACACTCTCGGTTCTCTAATTTTTAATACTTAAGCTGACTTTTTCAACTCGCGTACTTTTGATTGAAGATATCATACTCCGTAGTACTGTATACGACTAATACATAGGACCTAGGGCCTTATTACAATTACTTGTTACTCCTTGATCACAGATCCCAGCTTGCAAGTTGAATGAGAACAGAATAGTTCGAGACTACGCTCCGTCATATATAGTACTGCTGTACATTATTACACATATTATATATATCGTAGACTTTTAGCTCACAATGTTACATTTTAATACAAACTAAACTGATTTCAATCTGTCTGGTTCGTCTGTCCAATTCAAAATCATGGGCTACTGCAATTCCATTGGTGCAAGTAGGAATGGGGATAGCAGAAAGGGAGGTTCTTCTGTATCATCACCATCGAGAGCAATGTTGTTGTGGATGTTGACGACAATTCTCAATTTAAACCCCGCAAGTGCGAAGCCCCTCACCGATAATTATCTTGCCAATTCCTACGACAACGATGAATGGGTCGACACGTTCCTCAGCATTGGGAACGACTCGGTATTTGGTTCCAAAATAGTGGGCTCCGATTTTGAACGGGGAAATGTGGAAATTTTCCCTACGAATTCTGCACCTACACCGAAGCGATGCCGAACAATATGCTCCTCGGGGGGTCTGGTTCTTGCAGCCAATACTCTGGAGGACTGCAACGGAACGACGGCCGACATTCCTCGCTTCTTATTTGCTGGCCAGAGCAACATGATCGGGTATTCGAATCAAGCGAAAGGAGGGTTGTTCAATGAGACAATTTCATTTGTCAATGAGCGATGGGGGAAATCACAGGAGGAAAAAAGAAACGACGAAAGCGCAAGCGCAAAAAGATAATCCTCGCCAATCTCACGGAGGCCTTTCGGACGTCCAAGGGAACCACAAATTCTTCCTCCGAAGCGATGGCCGATAAGATTTGGAAACTCGCCGGATCCAAAAAGAGGAAATCGGTCCTCAATAATGAGACCATTACGGTTCCGCATCCAAAAAACGTATGTTCTTTTACCGACCCATCACTCGAAGGGAATCCCCCGCCGGCCTGTGAGGTACCCATCTCACCAACTTCATGCGGCTCCGAGAGCGAGAATTACGGTCTCGAGCTGATGTTTTCCCAAAAATTCCCGAAACTCAAGAATACCGGGTATACCAAAAAACCAATTGGGATTACCAAGGTGGCCGTGGGAGGTACGCTGATTGACCAATGGGTCAAACCTGGAACAGCTAACTTTCCTACCCAAGAACCGAACTATTGGGAGTATCTGCACGAAGCCATTTATGCCGATCACGGTACCATTGAGGCCTTTGTGTGGTTTCAGGGAGAAAACGACCATTTTAACCCCGAAACCGGACGAAGAAACACCACAAGCAATATATCTAGAATATTTAAAGAAATTGGTATCGGACGTTCGGCATGACATTTATGAGGCCTACCAACAGAAGCGCAAACGCGATGGGATCCCATTGGAAGATTCCCTATTTGCTACGAAGGAAGACATTCCAGTCGTTATTATGGAACTCGGTTGCTGGATTGGGAATGGTATCGCCTTAAGAAATGGAGGAGAGTCGCCAGGAAATATTATTAGGGCACAGAGACAATATGTCGACGAAGTGTAAGAACGTAATCGTCATCGTACTAACTTCGCTGCACTACACTGCACTGCACTGCCGCGTGCCGGATTGATTGATACCATTGCTCATTTATTTTATTTCACACTTTGTTTCTTCATCGCAGGGATGATAATTCTATTTTAGTCAACACTGGTACGAGCGATATTGAGAGCGAGCGTCTGTCCTGCTTTTATCACTTTGATGCTGCGTCTCATCTCATAATGGGTGCCGAACTAGCAAAGGTAAGTTTCAATTATTGGTTGGGTGTTGGGTGTGCGACCGATACGCACACTATACTATGATTGGTGACTGTACAGAACACGACTAGCAGTCCTTAATAATTTCTCATTTGTAACTGTTTTGCACTTCGATATCCAGAAATTGGCCGAACTGCTGAATAAATTGAGGATAAAGAAGAATATCGCCGTTTGACGGAACGGTAGATGAACGGTAGATGAACGGTAAAATGAAGAAGGATGTTTTGACGATCCAAATTGCGCATATTCCATCATCTTTTGATAACAAAAATACATTTTGTACAAAGTATCTCATATAATGAAAGATATTCATTCTTCGGAACAGAATATGAAGTAAGTAACGAGTAATCATGATGTTGTTATATTTCATATTATGATATATTATGACCACATTAACCAATAGTCTGGTCCATACGTTACCAATATTTCGTCACCTGCCTGAATATCCCTCGTCGCAACCGTTACAACATGGAGCCCTCTAAATTCAAAGCTATGATGAATTGCATTGGCTACTTCTAAACTCTTCCGAACATATGCAGCAACATTCTCCTCTACTCCGATATTATTGTTATTATCAGATTCTAATGCAATATGACCCGCACCATCGTTTGCATAATGACCATAATAGGCTGGATTGCCATCTAACGCTGGATGGCCCATGACGGAATATTGATCATCAACAGATACTACGTAGTCTATTAAAGGAGGATTTGTTTCGGATCCATCGAAGACTGTATCGTCTTCCCAACGATCGTTATCGGGAACGTGGGTGCCCCATAGCACCATTTCATTATGGTCTTCATATTCGTCATCGGATTCATCTTCATGGTCTTCATCATATTCTTCATCATCATATTCATCTAATGAGGAGGGACTACTCATCATCTCATATAGCAAAGCATCTCCTGGATAGCACGTTATTATTTCTCCCTCATTTATGTCAACCGCTGCAAATAGACCACGTCCTGCCCCCTTAATGGTACTTGGACCGACTTTTGTTTGATGAAGAAATGGCATATGAAATCGACTAGAAAGTAGAACTTCCTTAATCATCTGATCAGTAGTAAGAGTAGTATCTATACTATCTCGCATTATTATTTCATTGTCTTCTGCCGAAACTATGCTACTACTCTTTGGGAGGTGTACCTTATGAAGCTCGACGGCGGTATGAGATAGAAGCACTTTTTTCTTGTCCTTTAATAGTTCATTGATTTGAGACCGTATACTTATACTAGTGACGGAGCCTTCTTCTTCGCTTGTAACAATTTCATAGTCATCGTCAGGCTGTACGCTTTCGGAAGCGTAAATAGAGATGAGTTTATTATTTCGTGATACTACTGATAGTAGTGCATCATGTTCGCGATTTATTTTGCATATTCGGGTTGCGGCAGTACTACTTGTCGATTGGAGGAATGCAACTACTGTCGCTGGCAGCATCACTATTAGCATCAGCATAGGTAGTACTTGCAGTAGTAGTAGCAGCATCGGCGAGGAAGTAACCATCATCAACCATCAAATAAATGAATGGAGAAATGAAGAATGACAATAAGATTTCATGTTTATTTCTTTCCGATTTACTGCGATTTTCCTAAAAACAAACAATTTATTTAAAACTTTTTGATATGTTATGTAATGTCATGCATGATTTTATTATCACACTCCAAAAAAGTATGTTCAATTCTCTTATTTTTAAATTTGCAAAACATACTTCGTGTTATCTTCTTCTTCTAAAACCGAATGTATACTCAGAATACAGCTCATAAAATAATGATACAGGATGGTCTCTTCTAGTAGATCAGTACTCGTTGCTATTGAGTTCTGGTGTTGCCTGGTCCTGCTGTTAACAATACATAAATTCTCGTGTTTGGTATCGGTCAGAGGTGCAACGGCAGTATTAGCCGAGGATCATCATCATGGCACGAATAATATTAGAAATAACACCACAACATTATTATCGCGTCCACCGTTTTTACTTGGAGTTATGGTTGATGCAGCTCGTCATGAATTTTCAGTTGATTGGTTGGAATTATTTATGAATGACATCCATCGAATGAATTTTAATGCAATTCATTTGACATTAACGAACGATCAGCGATTTTCTTTCACTACTACTGTAAAGGATAATAATAACGATGAAAAAAATAAAAACAACAACAACAATACGAGGTATTATACCGGACAAGATCTGAACTTTTTAGCACAACACGCACAATCACTCGATAATATGACGATTATTCCAGAAGTTAGTCTACCATTCTACGCGTCATCGTGGGTCGACGACAACGACAGGTATAATCCTACTGGTATACATAATATACAATTTGATCAACAGCAACAAAAACAACAACAACAACAACAACAACTTCGTTTGTTGCCACCACCATGTCCACGATATGTATGCTCTACGGAACGGGCCATTCCGGTGTCAGGAACAAATGTTCCTCTAGATATTCGTCATCCACAAATTAAAGAAATTATTCGTCGAGTACTATTTAATGTTATTCAGAATTTAAACAGACCGCAATACATACATCTGGGTATTACTACTAGTAAGACTGGTAGTAGTAGTATCAGCAATAAATGTTGGAAGGAAGTAATACAAGATGGGGGTGAAGCACCTGATTATGATTTATTTGAGAAAACTTTAGCAGGAATCATTGTCAATGATCTGGGTTATCAACCACAACAAGTAATACGCGGTGTTGATGGTGGTGACAATCGTAAAAATAATAATAATGATAAATATAACATCGATAACGAATACGATGACAACTACAGCGACAACAGTGACAATAATATAAAAAAGCTAATGGGGGACGCAATTTTATCACAGTATCAAGATCATCACAATCCACGATTGCTGCTAAATCGACAACACCAATATCAACAGCAACATCATCATCAACAACAACGACAGCAACAACAACAACACGATAGTTCCTTTTTCTCTTATATACTGCAACCAAAAAAATTGAATATGGCAACGGCATTGCTTCAAGATACTGGATGGGATATATACCAACATACGATAGAAATCATGAATCTCCATCGATCGAATTACGATGATGGATCCTTTCGAGGAATGATAATTTCAACTGAAGCGATGCATCCGCGTTGGTTTGATGAACGGAATGTTAGAGGCCGATTGCTGGTTGTGTCTATGGCTGTACGTGACTTTGTCGAATCAGCAGCAACAGTAAATAATAGTAATAATAACAAAAGTAATGATAAAACAAATAATACGACGACGACGACGACGAAGAATAAGAAGTCAACGATGATGTATACTGATCAATCTGATTTTGAAAAATCGTACCTATTGCTTTGTAATAAATCATTTCAAAACGATTCCGTGACACCATCCTCGAAGTTTTGTCACCGTCTTGGAGGATCAGATTCTGAATCTTCTTCTTCCTCGACCACCGACGTGAACGATGGTATAGTAAATAGCCATAGGAAAGTGGGAAACAGTGTGTCTACCCACAATAATCAAAATCACAATGATAGTAGACTACTCTTATATAAGAAAGGCTATTTAGAAATGTGGAAGAATTGGGCAGATGAAGTTTGTAATCGGTTTACAGAAACAAGGAAAGAATTGGAGTTGCAAACTCTTTCTGTATCGATTACAAACAAGATCCAAGATGAGGCATTTGCAAGTTATTGGCAAGAATTGAGCGAGGATACTTTCAATCAGCAGGACATTATGACAACTATCAAAGATGAAAACACTATAAAATCGTTCGATGGGGAAAGCTCGATTCGCAACGATAAGAAAGGCGTGTTTATCAACGGGTCAAAGTTTGTGAGGTTCTCAGGATTTATTGTGGACACCGTGGACGATATAGTCTCGCACAAGGTGCTGCAAGACTTAATGGAACGTATTATGGTTCCGTTGGGACTGAATACGTTGCAACTGTCATTGATCAATCGTTTGGGGTGTTCACTTCAGCTTAAATCTATTGAGCAACTCTATCATTTGGTACCTAAACCAAGAAACGTCGATCCTTTGTCAGATGATGTTTTGCGAAAGATTGTCCGTTCCAGCGAAAGACTTGCCATTGAACTTATTCCAGAAATTTCTATTACTACACAAGCCACAGGCTGGTATCATGCTGGCTTTCTAGTTGATTGTCCCAGCACGTTGTGTGATAGCGGAGAGATCGCAAACGATATCAATCGTGGATCCCTTTTGCCTGTAGTCCTCAATACGATACGAAAAATTCGAGACATCTTTTCCAGTTCATTCATCCACTTAGGTAGTGACGAACGCAACTCGAGTAAAGCCTGTTGGAAAGAGAGCGGCAAGGAACCAAACTATAACCTTTTTGAAGAACGACTGACTGGCTTGCTAAATGAAAGAAAATGGTACGACCCATCAACAAGCATCTTGCGCTGGGAAAACCGAGAAGGCATTATTTATCCTGAGCGAACTGGCGGGATCACGCATTATCAATACTCAACACCGAATAACAATTCTACAAGAAGTGATATCAAAATCGATGATCCATTCTTTGTTAGTCTTTCTATCAGTCCAGAAAAAGAACCATGGACGATTTATCAAGAGACGCGAAGATCAGTTGGTGCAAGTCCACGAGGTATACTCGCTAAGATATCCCTGAAGGACTTTGAAAATCACAAGAAAGGTTTAATTGCGTTTGCCTTGGGACTTTCCTTGGATGTTCCAATCATGGAGGATCCGACCGCCTTGGACGCATATATAGCAGACATCATTTGTGATGATGACGGCTCGTACTTATGTTCCGTTCCCTTGAAATATGAAGTGGGAAGATCAAAGCATACTACGCCCCGCGGTTTATTATTGTGCAAAGCTATGACAAGTTTGACGTCTCATTCTGTAATGCGATCGTATTCACAAAGTCTCGACTACATTGATGGAGGGGATTGAGGACAATGCAGTAAAAAAATCATCGAATAGATGTTGTTACAGCATATAAAGGAGATGCAAGGAATCGATATACGACCTATGATTCTTTCTAAAAATCAGCGACCTGATTTGCTCATGAAAGTGATGCGTAGTCAATCCAGTGGTGACTAGCTAGCAATGTTACAACATCATGGGGAATAAGAAGCTTTTGAAGTATTCTTTCGCATCATGTACATTAAATTCTTACTGCATGATAGTCATAAATTCACCGTTTTGACCATCTAATATATATATATATATATATATATATTATAATATATTTTAAATTATTATCATGACTTACATAATAATATTATTAATATTATTTATTTAGATTTATGTAGGTTTGGACGCCCAAAAACTAATAAGAAAATAAGCGATAATTTTTAATATTGCTAAAAATAAGAAATCCATTGTCCCTGTCTTTCTATGGATCCCTACTGGACGGACCTCTTCGTTTCGCTCCATGGCAAAACACGCGTGCGTGCAAATAATTTTTCTTTGGAGGACACCAAAAAAGCTTATAAATACACTACTACCGGAACCACTGTACAGTAGCTAATTCACAAGTGAGGGCTTTATATGACTGTAGTACGCGACCAACTACAAGTAATTACAATATAATATAATATTATAATAATAGAATAGCTGGCCATTTGATAACTTTAGATCCGAGGAGGAAGGTTTCGACAAAATCTGTTAGATTGGACAATATTCTATGGTGATTTATTTTTGTACAAAAATAATCTAACACTTTATACGTACAGTTGTAAATTGTTTGTTTGTTTAAAAATACACTGTAGAGAGAAAAAGAGAAAAGAAAGAAAGAAAGAAAGAAAGAAAGAAAGAAAGAAAAAGAGAAAGAGAAAGAGACAGCAACATGGGGGAATCAGGATTCGATACCAATCCTCGTCGTCAATCCATGAAACAGTTACGACGTGTTCCTCCGACGAGGAAGAGGAACAGCAAAAATCGTCGACGTTCATCTACCCTATCCGCATTATCTCGGAAAAAGAATGTCGCTGTGATATTTTATGCAATCGTAGCGTTCTCGATCCTATCTCTTTGTGTACAATTTAGTAGGGACCACCACGGGATACAAACAACGACGGCAGAAGGAAACTTTTTAACTATTCCGAATCCGCCGGAACGACGAGATGCTCATGCAAAGAAATCACGACAACTAAAAGATCCAGGAGAGGGCGACAACAAGAATCCGAAAACAGAAAACGAATCTGCCGTGGAACACAAGAATGACAACACAGGAGAAAATGATGACAATGAAGACAACACAGGTGACAATAATGATGACAATAATGATGACAATAATGATGACAGTAATGATGATGGTAATGATGATGGTGATGATGATGGTAGTGATGACAATAATGATGGTAATGATGACAATGATGACAATGATGACAATGATGACAATGCTGATAATGATGATAACGATGATAATGATGACGATGGTACTGATGACGATGGTACTGATATCTCGGTCAAAAAAATACTCCGTGATCGTAAAAATAAAGATATTAAAAATGGTGCTACAACATCGGCTAGAATGGGTATAAAAGAAAAAAGAAAAATTCGCGACAATTGGAATGGTCGAAAGAATAAGAACCATGTCCATAATCATATTGAAAGCACGACTAAAAGAATTCCTAAAGATTGGTTTGATTTTATTCTGCCAACGCAAAGACGTTTTCATAAAGCAAGCTCAACTGAATACATCGATGTTGCCAATTTTTCTATGGGAGAACCTATTGATACTCTCAGTAATAAATTCGATATTTCGTCCCTTCATTCTACCAATCTTACAAACGAACTTCCACATCTTGGTGTTCTCTTAGACGCTGGTAGACACTATTTTCCGATAGAATGGATCAAAAGGATGATTGACGTTTTATCGATCATGAATTACAATCTAATACACTTCCGTCTTACTGATGATCAAACGTTTAACGTCCAACTTGAATCACAACCACTGTTGGCATATCCGACCACATTAAACAATAATACTAAAGTCTACAGTCCAAATGAACTTCGAGATATTGTCAAGTATGCGAAGAGCAAAGGTATTCAAGGTAAGAAAAAGTGTGTGCAACATAACCAGTAGCGACGATGGATGCATCGACAACAGAGAGACATTATATATTTGATACATTATTTCATATCTATACTAACTATTATTCTTCTTCCACGAATCAACAATTATATTATATTGAATCTCATTTAAGTCGTTCCTGAAATCAATGTCCCAGGTCATGCTGCTTCGTGGGGTGGAATACCTGAGCTGATTGTTCAATGTCCTCAATTCATATGTCGGAAAGGATATGGGGTCCCATTAAATGTGAGTAGTCCTAAATTACGACCAGTTTTGAAAGATATATTGGAAGAAATTGTGGATATTTTTGATAAACCACCATATCTACATTTGGGTGGCGATGAGGTTGACATGGCAAAGCCTTGCTTTGATGAGATCGGAGAGACTATGTTTGATTATAACGATTTTGAGAATATGCTTAGATCGGTTCTTTTGGAAGTTGGTTACAATGACACACAGGTTATACGTTGGGAAATGACACATATCCCAAAAGGTCTCACTCGAGCGGGTGACATAACGCAATTTTGGTTTGGACACCTGGGAGAAGAAGTTTGGTTGCAAAAGTACGGTAAAGATTTTTCTAAACCGGTGTTTTTATCTACGGGTTTGTACTTTGATACGAACGAAGAAGAGTCAGCGTGGGATGTTTATGTCAAAACTAAAAGACTGAAACACAACCAGCATCAAAAATCTCCTATTCTAGGCGTTATTGGAGGAACTTTCGAGTTAAGTACACAATACTGGCATGATCGTAACGTTATCGGTAAGCTTTTAGCAGTATCGATGGGAGTGTCAAACATTAATACGTTTGATAGATTGGAATTTTTTAGCCGGTATAGAGAAATCTGTAAGTCGACCGGTTTTGACGATAGCGTGTGCAACTTGTATGGACTTGCCCCTAGACGTTACGAGGAATTCAGAATGGAGCTAAAAGATGGAAGGGGAGAGGATTGTGTGTGGACGAACTGGATTGCCAACGTATGTAATCGTCTGACAAAAGGCGAACATGGAAGAGGATACCAACAATTATCAACCAACAGAGGATCTCGTAGTAAAAAAATAAAAAATGCGTACGAGACAGCACAAGTCGCGAAGGAATGGTTCTGGTTGTCATATTTTAAGGACACTGAATGGGAAGTTATAAATACTGATACTACAAATAAAACTCTCGATGACATACTCAGTCATGTTCATGAAGCGTTTCGGGTAAAGAGATTCGTGCAACATACTGGGATTATAATGGATATCGCCCAATTCCCAGTGAGAAAAATCGAAAGACTGGAAGAAATCGTCCATAAGACGATGAGTCGATTGGGACTCAATACTATTCAACTTCGTCTTATAAATGATTTCTCCTTCGCGTATTATTCAAGTCGTCACGCGCATATGTTCTATATGCCACCGATCGGTATCCCTGACTCGATATCAAACGAATACCCATCGATGAAAGATTTGATGGTGTTTCGAGGATACGCAGCCACTCTTGGTGTTGCAATTATGCCCGAAGTTTCCATCAGCACCAATGCTGGCGGATTATACAGATCGGCCTTTAATGTGGAATGTGCGAACTTTTTATGCGAACACGGGAGATACATTCCACAAGATATTGGCAATGCCAACTACGTTCCTGTAGCTTATTCGATAGTCCAGGAATTACTGAAATTGTCAAGTAGCAAATACTTACATCTTGGATACGACGAACGCGAGATGAGTACACCTTGCTTTCTTGAAGCGAGTATAACACCAGACTTTGATCAGTTTGAGGCTAAACTTCAACAACTTCTTAAGCTTGCGGGCGTTAAAAGTGATCGAGTGGTGAGATGGGAAAATATGGAAAAGGTACACTATCCTGGAAGGCTTGGTGATATCACACAATGCAGCGCCGGCGAAAGTTGTGAATCAATTGCTATTTCAAAAGGAAGTAACAGCGAAGATGTTACCAGCTCCCCATGGTTTGGTACTGTTGACATTCTTCGAGGAGGACCTTGGAAGATTTACGAAACGACATATGATTTGGCTTCTCGCTCACCTATCGGTCTAATGGCAGAGGTTGGTGGCTTAAGAAGGGACAATTTCAGCGAAAATTTTCTCAGCTACCGTTTGTTAGCATTCAATATAGGGACCTTGGATTTACCTAAGATGGATAGAGATAAATTCGAGAAAGCATTTGTTGATACCTGCTCTGCGCTTGCATCCAAAGAGGATTTCGATAATGACGGTAAGATGGCGGCTACTTTAATTTTGAAGTGTAAGGGCTTCGCTAGTACAAACGATGATGCTCTATCGATTGTACAAATCAACGAAGATAAGAAATTGCAAGATTTCGCTCAAGCGATATGTAAGGAAAGAACCATGAGGACCGTATTTCGTGGGATGAAAAATGCAAGCAGCATCCCCACTGCTATTTCTATGCATGAAGGAATAGTAGACCGAGAACATGAAGAAATATCTCGAGGAAGGAAGCATTAAGTTTATTACATGCTGACAGCAAAATTGTAAAAGACAAAGACTTTGTAAATTAAATTTTATAATTATATACATGTACAGTATACTTCACATTCATTTTTGTTTTTCTTTCATGTAAAATATAACACACGTGATTTCTAGAATAGCGCATAAGCTCAGCCCTATACTGCCAAAGGTATACTGCTGATAAGGACTATAAGCCTAGTCTAAAGTTATTCCCATAGACTTTCGGTAATTTAACCTAGTACCTAGTAAATCAAGTTGGCAATCTACGATTGTACCGATAGATTCGAAGATAGGGGGGCTAGGGGAATATTCCTCTTTTCGCTCATTTTTTCAATACGCGAACAAAGGCGTTAACAGCGGTTACTCTATATTTTTTTTGAATTAAGGGTTACTTTCCACGAAAATTGCCGACAACACGACAACACTAACCCACTTCACAACTAACAATTAAATTGTCAATAAGAACTACTTCGTCCTATACCAGTTAACATATTTTTATTTCTCCAGACAACCCAACATTACTGATTGCCGAAGGAGAAGAACAATGGCTGCATCCTCACTTGAAGCCCGAGAAAGCAAACAAATTATATGATTGGATTGAATCGAATCTAGAATCAAGGAGCTATTTTTTCTTAAATTGCATAGAACCATTCTATATTCTACACATTGTAAGGCAATTCTTTAAAATGTCAATGGTGTCAATGATGCCTCGCCATCCTTCGGCGTCGATACAACAACGGCCAAAGCGACGTGTATTCCGAACTGTTTATATCTTACAACTTTTAGTTGCTCTGATATTCTCTGGTCTTATGATGTCTATATGGTTAATGATTCAATTAGAAGTATCCTATAAGGATGTTGTTACTGAAAATCCAGGCGGCGTGGTTTTGAAAAGACGTACTAGTAGACGACGGATGGCTTTATCCACAGAAATTCGTACTATTTCTGTCGATGACGATGATAATATATTAGAGCAACAAAACCAAAATCGTCCCTCGGTAGTGGGTGATGGCGCCATAATTGATCGAAGCCGTCATCATCTATTATCGAAATCACGATTATCCAACAACAATACACATGTAGTATCATCCATGTCGAATGCGATGTCATTTCCTCCTCTTCCGCCTTCTCTCGATTATCTTGGTGTATTGATAGATACAGGTCGTCATTATTTCCCTCTAGGGTGGTTATACGAACATCTTCGTCATTTACATAACATGGGATACAATTATATTCATTTCCGTCTGACAGATGATCAAAACTTCGTTCTTAATCTCACAATACCATCATCCACCGTAAATCATAATGCTAATAATGATGCTACTACTGATAACGGTGGTGGTACTAGCTTTGCATTTGTCGCGCGACAAGAACATCCTGACGGCAGTAGCAGTAGCAGTAGCAGCAGCAATGGAGGAAACGGAAATGTTTACCAACCCCATGAATTGTCTGAGTTTGTTAAATTTGCTAAGGATAAGTACAACATTACGGTTATACCAGAAGTCAATATTCCGGGCCATGCAGGTGCATGGGGTGCCAACAAGGACTATCCTGACCTTGTTATTTCCTGTCCAGAGTTTGTTTGTTCAAAGGGTTATGGTGTACCACTGAACGTGTCGCATACAGAATTGCCAAGAATATTAAGATATGTACTAAAGCAGGTTGTAGAAATATTCGATTATCCTCCGTTTTTACATTTGGGTGGTGACGAATTGCATATGTCAACACCCTGTTTGGAGGAAGCTGGAATACTTGATCCATCATCGTGGTTAAAGGAATCTGTCCCATACTTTGAAGAATACGTCCTTCGACCAATAGTGGCAGAGCTTGGATATGGTCCCCATCAGATATTGCGATGGGAAACAAGAACATCACACAGACAACATCGATTTGGTGGAATTACTCAATACTGGGAATCTACTCCGTTACATCATCATCTTACGATCCTTATGCTGTTTCTACGGGATTATATTTGGACGTTGTTGGAACTGGTCGTGGATACGGTCATTGGGATTATTTAGCTGCTCAAAAATTGATAATCGACCTTCAGTTGAATCCACCCTTTGCTATTGTGGTGGGCACATTTGAATTGAATATGGAATTTTGGAGGGATCGTAACGTTTTGGGGAGACTATTGGCAATTCGAATGGGTGTGTCTTCTCCTACCACCACTACAAGTGTAGCTACGACTTCAATGGATCAACAACAACGAGTGCAAAAACAAGTCGTGGACGACGTCACCGTCTCTCGTACTTCAATGGAAGACTTTCGGAGACAGTACATTACAAAATGCAATTCGATTTTCAATTCTTTAAAGTACGAGTCTATGTGTCAAAATGCTGGATGGCCTCTCCTAGATGATCGTAGCTATCAAAAGAAATGGACGTGGGTATGGAAGCAATGGAAAGATGGGCTATGTAGGTACGTTCTTGTCGATGCAAAATTCATGATGGGAATTTATTAGTAAACATTCAACTCACCATATTCTTACTATTTCTACTTATTCGTCGGTACGGTGAATAATTGATTCTAATCATTCGCTCATATCATCTATATTATTACTCCATATCTATTCATAATGATAAGTGGACTGACATATCCCGAGCTAACTGTTCATATCAAAAAAAATGATGTAAGATTATTGCAGCGAGAAGCCAATTACTACTATTGGAATGAAATATTATCATTGCCAGCATCGTCTGATTCGTTACTTTCTGGTGTGGTTACTCGACCACTGAACCAAAATACCACTATCGCAGCAGAATCTGCTACGAATATAATACCGAATGTTGGCATCTTAGTAGATCTTGTGCAGGATCCGTTATCCCAACAAGAATTTCAGGAATTGCTTAAAGCTATTCAGCCTCTTGGTTTTAATCTGATTCAATTACGGGTAACTGACGATTTTGGACAAGTGATTGACTACGATTCTATTCGAAACGTTGCATGCCATCACACTTCCTCCCAAGTTAACAAGAGCAATGGGGAGAATCCAATCGCATACAAATACTATGGTCGACATCGTTTGGAACAAATGGTTGAATGGGCAAATAAGGTTGGAATTCAATTAGTACCTGAGATAAATTTAGCAACAAATGGAGGTGGCTGGTACAAGACTGGATTTTTAATGGACTGTCCGGTCACGTTATGCTCATCAATGAAGCAAGGTGTTGCCTTCGATGTGATTGACAAGATCGAAAGCGTCATTCCGGTGGTGATGGCTGCTATTCGTGAATTGCGAGATATTTTCTCCTTGTCGTCGTCGTCGATGCAGTTCTTACATTTAGGATCAGACCAACGAGAAAAAGCCATATTAGGGTGCTTTCGAGAGGCTGGTCATACTATCTCCGAATCGCATGCTGCATTGAGTCGATTTGAAAGAAAATTAACAACAGCTCTGTCGACGATTGGTATTGATCAAAATCATATCATACGATGGCACAATCAAGAAAATATCCAATATCCAGATCGAACGGGAAGTATTACCCATTACACTGATATTTCTGATATGGTAAATAATGAGTTAAACAGTTACTTTTTCGGGACAGTACATCTAACTGGTGAAATGACACCAAGGGAGGTTTATCTGGCAACGCGACGCTGGACGATGAAATCGCCATATCCTCATGGCATTGTTGCCAGGGCGACCAATGGACAAATCCCAAAGCTCGCTCATTTAGTGGCCTTTACCATAGGACTTAGACGAACTGAGAATGAATTTTTACCTACAACGAAGAGGAATTTCAGAGAGAATTTGACGCGTTATGTGAGCGACTACATTGTGCTGATAAAGAGCCTGTCGTAAGAGCAACCAATAATGAATTGATGTCAACAGCTTTGAATTTGATGGAGTCCTGCGCCGAACGAACGACAAATGTTACCACGAAGGGGTCTAGGGCATCCCTTCTGTGGTCGCGAAGAGAACAATTATATCCATAGATCAACCTCTGAAGTCCTGTGTTGCTATTATTAAGTACAAAAACTTTCTCATTCTAGCTTGTAATGGTTTACTAATAGTTTGAGACGGAATTAGTTATATAGAAATTGTACGCCTGACATGTATATGAACAAGATAAATACAGTCTACTAGTCCTATTACAACTATATGTACCAATATTCTTCATCCTGGTCTCCTAACTTTGTCAATGTATCGATCTTAAAGCCTGTATAGATATTCTCAGGTGTGATCAACTACTACCTCTTTCTTCTTGTAAAAGTTTTCGATCGAATTATATGTTAACTGGGTGCCAATACCATAGTGACTCACTCACTCGAGATGAAATCTCGGAAATAATCAAGCACTTTAACTTTTTAGTGTCTCTCTGATTCCCCATTTGGAATGTGGAGTCGTATTCCTTGGCCGTTTAACTGCTCGCTATATTTATATAGTTACATTTCCTTTTTTTACTTACCGAATTTCCAGAATTCGATCCTTAACATTTTTGGAATGCAACTCTATCAATGCATTGATATACTTGGTATGATATTCGTCGACCAAGTCATCATCTGGTTTTGCCCCGATTACTTTGGGTCTTGGCGTTGAAATCGGCTTTCCGATCAATACTCGTACCTGTCGTTTGTGTGGAATTGGTGTACCCCATCGCCCATGGAACAAGGGAAGGGCAATCCCAAAGTTCTTTTGAATCCAAAGTCGGGGTCCTAAAAGGAATGAATAAGTCTACAAAATCAAAGAGGTAATATTATCGAATATACAGATATTAATCTGTCAGTAAACCGTGGCAATATCAACATAATTAATAGCACCAAAACCAAAAACAACAGTAAAACTCAAAATGACATCGTTATAAAACGCACCGTGTATAAATCATTATTACCAACACCAAAAACGGGGACCAAATCAGCTCCATAACTTAAGGCCAATCGAACAAAGCCCTTGCGTCGTTTTAATACTACTGTATCCTTTCCGGGTGTCGTATACATGCTCTCCTCTTCTCCTCCGGTACAAACAAATAAGGAACGTCCCTCTTCCAAGACTTTGCTGGCAACCGTTCTTGATGCATCGACATATCCCATATTCAGAAACATTTCTCTTACCAGTGGTATTTTAAATATAATCGTTGCAGCCAAACCAGTTAGTTTACAACCTACTAAACCCGGAAATTGCACGTCAAAGGAACTTCCGACCGTCGAAAATAAACCCAATGGTGTACAATGAATTCCGTGAGGATGAACTGCAATCACGTATTGTTTATGGGGCGGAAGCTTAGCCACATCATTATCATTATTATTATCATCTGACTCTGACGACGACCATGGAACGCATGTCATTTGAAGGTAATCTTGATGAGAATATAAAAATTTTGCTGATGCTCTTTCTAGAATATTCCGATTGTTGGGACAACAGTTAGCATCCTTCACGGATAAATGTTGTTGGTTGAATATCAAGATAAATACCACGTAGTAGATCGAAAATGGGATGATGAACCATTGTGCCACCATCCAAACGAAATTAGAAGGAAGAAGCTGTGTATATTCAAGCAAATAAACGATACCCACACCGAATAATATAGGAATAAGTATCAGACCAAAAAATCCTCCAACGACGAGACCTGACATAACTAATTCAAAACCAAGCGGGGATGTAACATAATGGAGACATGCTGTTGTCACAGCAACTGGAAACCAAATCAATTCACTAGCCCATGGAAGTGATCGGTATGAGCAACTTGTGTTATTTTCGTGCTGTTGGCTCATACTTACAACAATGTCAAATGAACAGTGAACAAACAGTGAACAATGAACGCAGTGAAAATAAATGAAATTATGATAATTGGGCTAAAAAAATTACATAGCAAGTGCATACAGTAGTCGTACAAAATTCCACCAATCATTTCTCGTACAAGCGTATTTGCTCTCGATTTGCTCTCGCATTAATCTTCATAGATTTAAGCCTCTCCATATTTGTGCGAAGCAACTACGTGTGACGTCTACAGCAACATAATGAAACGAGATGACGAAACCACTACGTACAGAGGGTAATAATTATTACCCTGACTACTACGTACAAGTTTGTGCCAAATACCTCTCTCGTCCAACCATCGTCACAGAGATGAAACAAAAGTAAGTAGCAGGACTACAGACACCCATTCTGCTCAAAGTATTGAATGTATCTGGTCTATAGCCGCCCGCCCATCGCAACCCAATCGATACTTAGAAGCCATCAATAATTTAAAAAGGCTAGGAGAAAAACATCAACGATGGCGAATCGCAATCTACTAAAACGAATACCAAAATATGATGGAACGCGACAATTTCCATATGCAGTTGTTGCCGTGGCCGCTACATCGATGATCGGAATTTTGACAGCATCATCGACATCATCCAATAATAATAATACCGCTATTGAAGAAGATGATTCTTCCTCACGACAACATCTTGCATCAAGCAGCGAGAGTCATCATAATATTTACAAAAATACTGATACGAACAGTACAACAATAAGCAATCCGTCATCATCAAAGTGGACACGACGACCCGAAACAATATTGTACAATACCCTAAGCAACATTAACAACAGCATATCCAATTCGATGACAGCTGATCCTTGTTTATGCGAACGCGAACGAAAAACGCAACAAGTCCGTGATGAAGATCCGAGATTCACAACCAATCCACGTCCACAATCTATTTCTACACAAGATTATAAAGATAAGAGTGCACTTGTACGTAAACACAGGACGCTCCGTCTTCTGGACATGAAAAAAACAGAGGCCTCAGTCGATTCGAAATATGATTGGAACAAGGATGAGATGGTCGGTGAGGGAGCATATTCAAAGGTCTATCAGGCAGTATGCAAAGATACCGGTGAAGTCGTTGCTCTGAAGAATATATCAAAAAAGTATACCGATTCACAATACTTTCAACAAGAAGTGGAGGCAATGTTGTACATTCAAGAGAGGGGTGGACATCCTCGTGTTATTACATTACATGAGCACTTCGAGGATGGAGATTCATACGTTCTTATTCTAGACTTTATCCGGGGTGGAGAACTTTTCGATCATTTGATTGAGATGGGTGCATATTCTGAAATGGACGCCTCCAGAATCGTTCGGGAAGTTGCATCCGCTTTACTATTTTTGCATGGTATCGGTTTAGTGCATGCCGATCTTAAACCGGAAAATATTCTATTAACTACGACCCGACGAGGAGATTCTGTCGTAAAGGTAGCTGACTTCGGTACGGCAATCTTTGTTGGGAATGATAGCGATACTACCGTAACTAACAAGAATAAATTACAACCCGAAAAAGTCTACGGGGCACCTACGCCCGCCTACTCACCACCAGAATCTATTCTTCGAACATCTCCTATACAACCCTCCATGGATATGTGGTCTCTGGGTGTAATTTTGTTCATTATGCTAACTGGGTGTCACCCGTACGACGTTAGTGGAGAATCAACAGACGTAGAGATTGAAGATCGTATCAAGGACACAAAATATAAAATACCGATTAATGATCCAGGAATTGCCGGACATCTATCAAAAAGTGCTAAGGACCTTATAACAAAACTAATGAATCGAGATTGTACAAAACGATTAACAGCCTATCAAATGCTTCAACATCCATGGGTACAAGGAGAAACGGCTACCACAGAAATCATTCAAGGAAGTGACCAGCGGTTGTCAAAATTTCGAGTATTTAAATCACGGCTTCAGGCGAAGTTCTTTGAAAATGCCATCAAGTGGAGTGATTTAAACAACGATCCTGACACTGATAGTAAACGGAAAACTGGTTTGATTGAACGGTCGTTTAATGCCTTTGGTACAGATAAGGATGGTTTTTTAGGTTCCAAAGAGATATTGGGAACGGCTGACGGTAATATTGAAGAGATCGTAGAGGGAGAGGGACCGACTATCAATATATCCGATTACGAAAATTTGCTGAGAGAAAACATGCAAAACAAATACTATCCAGCGGGACATACTATTTACCAGGAAGGTGATACTGGTCGAGCCATGTACTTTTTGGAAAGTGGAGCCGTAGAAGTCGTTGCCAATGGGACAAGAGCTGTTCGAACAGGTGGAGATTTTTTTGGTGAAGGAGCCTTGCTGCATCCTCAAAAGATTCGATCAGCGTCGGTTCGATGTTTAACGCCCATTCATGCACTTGAAATCAGTCAAGAATACTTTGAAAAGTATATTGCTTCGTCCAGTTCGGGTTTGTACCTAACATTGAAGAAAAAGATAAGATCCGAAAGCGCAATCGTGCTAAGACAATATTAAGAATGCAAAAAGATTTGAAAACCGTGGCAAAGCCTCGTAAAGCTAAGTTCTACAAGGATGGAGACGATGGAGAACGATGTGGATCTTGGAAAAGGGGAAGGTTAATATCGAGGTATCTAGTGGTCAGACCGTTTTTTCGGTATACCCCGGTAACATTTTCGGCGAGCATGCACCTATCACGGGCAATAGGAGAAATTGTGATGCGACATGCGTCGCAAAGGAAGGCTGTATAGCTCAGGAACTTTCGGGTCTTCAATTTCGCAAGTTATTGGAATCTTCTACAAGCGTAAAGGATTCGATTAAAGAATTGTATCTCCGACGAGAATTCAAGAAGGCGATCGTTCTGAGGATGCGTAGGAGCTTTCCCTACGATGATCCTGAGGAGGCTTTTGCGGCTGCCGATGAAAAACGTGTAGGGCGTTTGGATAGAGAGAATGTTTCTAAATTAATGAGGGAAATGAATCCAAATTATACGAACCAGGATATAGATGATGTTATACACTCTTTGAACTTAACGGGATCAGGAAGTGTTACATTTGCTGAAATGAAAAAGGCTCTCATTGGAGATAAAATTACTGCTGCTTCTATGTAACAATGGTCACGATCAATTATGGTTTTTTGCGACCGTAATAAATCCAATGCAATTCGGAAAAATAATGATAATTAGGCCTTGTATTCAATCAAACATCGTTTTTCACAACTTTTGATTTTTATATCAGAAGAGGCATGAATAAGGTGCCATATAGCTATAGAATTATCACAATTTAGTTAAAGAAGCTGGGAGAGATTTCATCAGAGGAAAGAGAATTGGTAGTTGCGACGTTTCAGTCTAACTACACCATTGTTTTCTTTTGAGTGAGTGAGTGAGTGAGTCGTACCGGCAGAGATTTGATTCATTAAAAATGGAAACACTACTTCTTGGTTTTACACCAGCTTGCTTAAGCTGGTGTGGTCGGAAGTTCGCTAGTGACATAGTATTTGATATAGGCTGTTTAATAAAAGTACTATTATGCCTAAGAATTGCTTTAAATTTATTGTTTATTTCGTGTATTTCTTATTATAATTATAATTTATGATAATATTTTAAATGCCAGCAGGGAGTTCACGCATTAACCAAAATCCAGCAGGGTCATCATCTTCATCACGTTGAACACAAACAAAGTGTAATCCATTTAATGCATCCTTACCTTCTTCAAATGCGACACCTTCCTCACGTTGATTATCATCTAATCGTGCCATTAAATATCGTGTATCGATATCGGTATCCATAATTAAATTTCTTTTTCGTAAATCAGCTGACATAGATGCAACCTCTGTTCCTGCTAACCATGCTGCTAATGGTTCAGGACGTTGAGTTAATATAACAACACCTTGTACGAATGTATCAGCGGGTGGTAAATCTTCTAAAAAACTATCACTGATTGTACATAATCGTCCAACACCAATATTATTATCATTAATATCACCACCAGGTAAAAATTCTGCAAGTGGTAATGCAACAAATGCATATTTTTCTCCACGTAACGCATCTGGCATCTTAACGGGTGTTCGTACATCTAAAAATGATGGCACACCAGCACCTAAACCACTACCAACACCCATATTAGCTTGGTACCTGTATAATATGGACAAATAAAAGAGCAGAGCAATTTGTTAGAAGAAAATAATGATAAGAAAGAAACGAAAAAAAGTCACGAGAAAATTACTCATGTATTTAAATCTTGCGAGTCAAGTCGCATCGCTAATATATAACACTTGGAAACGTTTCATTGTCGCGATAGTAGTTACATTTGCATCTGCATTTGTATCTTTTTGTTTGTCTTCTTCAAATTTAACTTACCCTTCCATTTTTGGATATACATCCTTATGTCGTTCTTCTAACCATTGTGCAATAGAATATGTACCACGTGATGGTCGACTAACAACGTCTAGTTCACTTAATGCGATATTAATCATATTAAACATTGCACCACGAAAAAAACGAATAGTTGATGGTTTGGATTCAATTCTTGAATCTTCCATTAAATCTTCAACAGTTTGACGTACTTCTTTTGAATTAACTTTATTGGATGGTAAAGTTTTAACAAATCGAAAACTACCTGTTGAGTCTGTAATTAATACTTCCCATAATTTTTTACCACCTGGTGCAATAACCGGTCGACTATAACAATCTAATTCCCAATCATCTGATGTTTTTTTATCCGAATATTGAATAAATTCAATCTGATCATCAGTATTAATGGATGCTGTCGGTGTACTTCTCAGTTGAATTAAATTATTATTATTATTATTATTATTATTATTATTAGATACTGAAGACGATGAAGACGATGGTGTTGATATGCTTCTTCCATACGTATTTCTCATTCTGGTATTACTACTAGAAGTAGAAGAAAACCCACTGACGACATTGATTGACGATGCCGTTATTGTCAGAATAACAAGTAGTAACAAAAATAGTTGACTTTGGCAACATGAGGATGATGATAATGACGACATGTTATTTTTCGGCTATTCGTTTCTACACTTTGGAGATGATATACAGTTTACGTAGACTATATAAGAATTCGTAGTAGAATTTAAATTCTTCGTTTGTTTTTTGAAAAAAATATTGTGTTGGTTACTTTCAATCAATCATCATTGTCATCTGCGGCACAAAGACATCATATTCTTTCTTCAAAACATCATTTACGATCATGATTTCGTCGAACAAGAATAAAGAAAATGAAAAAAACCCGCCTAACAGAACAAAGATCCACGTGAAGCTCTGTCTGTCTGTATGACGTGGCATGTATTTAAATACTTTAAGGTTCGAGATTTCAAGGATTTTTTATTGACCGCTGTCTGTCTGTATGACGTCATATATTTCGATAACTTTAGAGTTTGAGAGTCTGTCTGTATGACGTCATATATTTAGATACTTTAGGGTTCGAGATTATAAGGCGTCTTGCATGCCTCCAACTTCACGACGTCCATCGCTTTTTCTGAAGCACAAACCTCTCAAAACCGATCAAAAACAAAATATCTGCCAAGACAAAAGCAAATAATCCATCGTTATCATCATCAGACACCACCTACATGACGAGTTGATCAATAGCAGTAAAACGATATCGTATTGAATAACACTACCGCACCATACTACAGTAGACCATCATTTTCGTAAATCAAATTCGAATTGAAAAAGATAACAATCGTCTACACTACCAACATAAGCAACCCAATATTGTACATCACAGGATCCAATATAAGTGCTAGCTAGAATATAACTATATAATTTACTACTCGAATACTCAACAATTAATTACAATCATAAACAATAATTATGTTGGTTTTATTTGAAACTCCGGCTGGATATTCGCTATTCAAGGTAAATATTCAATAATGATACAGTATGCGAATATTATGAATGCAGTGTCGATCATTATTTATATCATGCCAGCCAATATGATTTACTACCAACAAAATCTAACTATGTTATTTAATTGATATGTTTCTTCTTCTATACTATTTTTATGATATATATATTCTTACCGCGTAGGTTTCCGATGAAAAGAAACTAAAGAAAACTGATGCAGAAGATATCCACGAAACATTCTTCAAGGATAGTAAAACTGCATCTAAGTACATGTCATTAGTGAGTTTTCAACCCTTTGAAGATACAGCCGATGCTGTTACGGCTGCAACAAGTATCTTAGAGGGTAAGGTATCAAAGTCACTCAAGAAATTCTTGAAGAAGAAACTTAAGAAGGCTGCATCATCATCATTAGCTGTTGCTGATAAAGCACTTGGTTTATCAATCAAGGAGGGATTCGGTGATGCAACGAAGGTTGTATCTGATGATAAAACGAATGAATTATTCCGTGGACTACGTTGTTACATGGATGAGTTATTCGATACCGATGGTGGAATCAAAGCAGAGGACTTACGTGCAATGCAATTGGGTTTATCACATTCATTGAGTCGATACAAACTCAAATTTTCTGCTGATAAAGTTGATACGATGGTTGTGCAGGCTGTTGGATTATTGGATGAACTTGATAAGGAAATTAATACGTACGCAATGAGAGTTAAGGAATGGTACGGATGGCATTTTCCAGAATTACAGGCTATTTTAAATGAAAATTCACATTATGCCAAGCTGGTATTAAAATGTGGTATGAGACCAAACTTTTCTAAGACTGATCTATCTGAAATTTTAGATGATGAAACTATTGAAGCTACCGTTAAGGAGGCCGCCGAAGTTAGTATGGGAACAGAAATTGCTGAAATTGATATTATTAACATCCAGGCATTAGCCGAACAGGTCTTATCGATGTCGGAATATCGTGCACAACTATTTGAATACCTTAAAAATCGAATGAATGCGATCGCACCCAATCTAACCGTTTTGGTCGGTGAACTTGTTGGGGCACGATTAATCGCTCATGCAGGATCACTTATGAACCTTGCTAAGCAACCTGCCTCAACAGTACAAATATTGGGTGCAGAAAAGGCTTTGTTTCGTGCACTTAAAACAAAGAGTGATACACCTAAATACGGTTTGATCTACCATGCATCTCTTGTTGGACAAGCTGCACCAAAGAATAAGGGAAAGATCAGTCGTGTCCTTGCCGCGAAGTGTGCCTTGGGTATCCGTGTTGATGCCTTAACTGATGAAACTGCCGAACAAGTCGATACTACCATCGGATACGAAGGTCGGGCTAAGGTCGAAGCTCGATTACGTCAACTTGAGGGTGGAAGTATCGGTGCATCCAATGGGGACTTAAAATCAAAGAAGACTGCTAAGTACGATCCAGTGGCCGCAAAAACTTCTGCATCCGGATCGACTTATAACGCTTCAAGTGATATGATTATGGACGATGCTGCACCTGCAACTGAAGAGAAAGAAAAGAAAAAGAAGAAAAAGGATAAACGCAAGTCGAAGAGCGGTGGTGATGACGACGAAGACGATGCTCCCAAGAAAAAGAAGAGAAAAACAGAAGAGGATGGTGACGAAGAGAAAGAAAAGAAATCCAAAAAGGAAAAAAAGAAGAAAAAGAAATCCATGTCTTGAATAAAAATAAACTAAAAAGATGATGGTGGTAGTTGGGGATGTTACACAATGATACAACATAAAATTCCTCCGTGTAATATTAGCTTGATTTTATATTTTACTCAGTACCACTCTTTTGTTGTATTTCTTAGATTCTTTAGTCTTAGGATTGTGAAGTCATCGTATAAAATTGAATGAAACATACATAAATAGTGTATTGAGATTCGAAGCCAAAATAGGATCAAAAAAAGGGTCTGAATTCTACCGTATCGAATGTCTAAAAGGTACTGTGTATAATTAGAGAAATATTATAATAAGAAAATAACCATCATATTATATACAGTAAATCTGGCAAACTAATAGGAAGTATTAATAGATCTTTAGTCATCGTCAGGGTTGGAATACTAGACATCCTATTTGGTATTCGATATATATATCTTTCTAATTATTATTCTCACTTTGTGCTGCTTTAACAAGCGGAGGAATACCATAATCAGTTACACCAAACATGACGACCCTGTACATAGTGTTAGAAAAATAGTAATATTGATGCATCAACGCAGCAATAGAAGCGATCGATTATGATAGAAGAGAAAATAGCATTAGTATATTGCATATCAACCCACACAAGCGAAATCAATGAACATTGAATGAAGCAGAGAGAGAGAGAGAGAGAGAGCGAACGAAAACACGACAGAAGATTTTGCATGGCAGTAAATGTTGGTACTTACGTTCCCGAATCTGACACGGTAGCAACCTTGAGTGGAATTCCATTACATTGTTCTCGTATCAACGCTTTGAGGTCAGAAAAACGCACGGTCGGAACATTATAGTAGGTTGCAGCAACATAAAAATTAGGTTTTCCCGGATGTGTTTTTCCAAAGTTGGAATTGGGATTGTATGCATCCCAACATAGACGTATCTTATCATCATCATGTTTGTGGCTGTTACTGTCATCGTCCTTGTTATCCTCTCCATTATTGTTACCATCAGGAAAAGGAATCGACGGAGGTTCCGCATTTTGAATGGAGTCTCGGACCTGATGACGGAGACGGAGTGATTGTTTCCGATTAGTTTTATGGGGCAACGAGTCAGAATTCTGTTCGGTATTACAATCTTTTTCTCCCTCCTCCTCTTTAAGTTGCTGATGCTGTTGCTGTTGTTGTTGTTGTTGTTGTTCCTGCTGCTGCTGCTGCTGATCTTTTTGATATTCTTGTTGTCTTATTCGTTTATCTTCTTGGTGTTTTTGTTGTCGACATAGAATACCGTACCGATTAGGATCATGTCTCAATACTCTAAAATCTTGTTGTCGTAAATGCGAATATACTCGGTAAACGGCGAGACTAATTCCCATTATGGGAAGCAATTGATATAGTTGAGATGTATCAAGAGATGTCACGATGTCATTTATGATATCTTTATTCTGGCCAACATCGTCTATTTCTTCTTCTCTCGTCGCGGAGGTCGACATCAAGACTCGCGCCAATCCTCGTTCGTGTAGAAACAAAACTTCTTCCATGAATAAATATTCTGCAGAAGTATCACTTTCTTTTCCATTTGAAGACGTAACAACTGTCACACCGAATCCACCGGATGCCAAAGCCTTTCCTTTCGATCGAATCACACGAAACATTCGACACCTACGTCGTTTTGTCGTCGTCGTTGTTGACACAGTAGACGAGCGACGCAATGGCTCCTCCAATATGCATACGATAGGTCGGTCATGGAACACCGATAGCTCATCCTCCTTATTATTGATGGTATCTTTGTTTGTCGCTAATTTCTTGCCATCATCTATATTGATATTTGCGTTAGTATTAGTGCTTCGCGAGTCTAACATTCTTTCATTGGCATCATATTCGGTGATAAATTTCGAAGGATCTTCCGAAGTAGGTTTTCCTTCGTTGTTGTTTATTTCTGAGCTCATAATAAATACCTCCGACTTGGATTATCAGATAGATAATGATGTAGTCTATTGAATTCGTGATTCCCGTCGTTGTTTCGTCCTCTCCTATTCCTGGTCGGAGGAGGTAGCAGCGATGATGTGAATGTGAATTGTGAATCTGAAATGTGAAATTTTGACAAAAGTTGTGAGATTTACATCATTTATTGGCTCCTCCTCCTCAGCTATATTCTCGAATGAAAAAATTGAGCGAAACGCTGTATTTTCTCTGACCCCCGTCTAACTTTCGATTTGAAAAATTACAAAATGTTGCTTTCCCCTTGACCCTTCACAGCCAATGATTGGTTGGCACTACAGCATCAGTAGGCAATGAGTGGATAGGTTCCATTCTTGGTTAGCTAAAGACACAAACCTAATGGACATAATGTAGGTTATTATAACATGCAGTGGTGGATCATATCCTGATAAGCATAAGGTAAAATGATTAACTAAATAAAATTCACCGAAAAAAAGAACATTTTACTCTACTAGACATTGCCTAAATACTATTCTCGATTGCACTAAGATACAGTAGCTACAAAGTTGTAGGCCCTATCAATATTTATAATGCATTATGATAAATATTTTTAAATGATGATCGTATGTGAATGCCATGCTTAAAATTTCTATATTGCAAGCGATGATCAAAACCAACGACTTTTTCGATACTAGGAGCGAGGGCTCTTTTTATAATTGTGGCAATCATCAGCATCATCGTCACCATCATAAAGAATTAGCTTATGAGTAAGTAATGAATCTTTCTTCTCGTATGGAAAGAAAAACATCACAACGCCAAGACATTTTCACATTCGATAAAGGCCCGACGATCATGAAATAAATGTAATGCAGTTCCCCGAAAATAACCCACGGATTATTGATCTAAATTTTACTATATTTACATTACCGAATTCTATTCATAGATCTTTTCCTGCCAGATGAGTACGATTGTCTATTATGTTGCATCCCAGGTAAAGCTCCATTCCCTGCAAAGGCTTCCTCCCGATGAACAGCAATGAGATGCGTATCAAAGAAACACTGTTTGCAAAGACGTACAGGATCTTCTTCCTCATCAGAAGGGAAAACACGACAATCAAGGCAACCTCCAACTGTTTGTACTACTCTTAGATGACGTCCGTTGGTTTCGTATTGATCCTTTTCATCTTCCGATAGTTTAAAAATGCATACTTGGCACGCTCCACGACCTTGATGTAGTTTTATATTGTATACATTTCTGCAAATTGGTATATGTTCGTCATCCGGCGAAAAGGGAATTAAAGGCGATCGAGGAATTGTCCGAACGGTACATTCAGATTCTGTAGAATCGATAGAACGAGCTGACGATATAAAAGAACGTGGCGTCTTGTTCACTGTCGAGTGTCCTGGAGACGAACCTACTGGTGATGGCGAAGCCGCCAAGTTACGTACACGAGCTTTAGGAGGAGAAGTCGGTTTTGGTTGAAAGCCGCCTTGAATTCGTTTCACTGACGGAGGAAGCACGGGTGTTGTTTTTGGTGTTCTAGGTACATGACTAGGCACATTTCTTGGAGAAGGCTTTGGCTTAACAGGCGTGCGATTTGAAACTTTAGATGGCGAAGCCGCCAAGTTACGTACACGAGCTTTAGGAGGTGAAGACGGTTTTGATTGAAAGCCGCCTTGAATTCGTTTCACTGACGGAGAAAGCACGGGTGTTGTTTTTGGTGTTCTAGGTACATGACTAGGCACATTTCTTGGTGAAGGCTTTGGCTTTACAGGCGTGCGATTTGAAATTTTGGTTGCGGATCGTGGAGAAGGCTTCGACTTCACTGTGTGAGCTGGAGCTTTGGTTGCACACCGCGGAAGAGGCCTTGGCTTAGTAGCTTTGCGATTTGGAATTGCCGTGGAAGAAGAACTGGATTTAGACTTGGTGCTGGCAACTGTTTTCGGCAGTTTTGATTTTGAGATAGATATAGACGGCTTAATTTTGGTGTCAATCTTCAAAGATTTTTTAGTGGAGGACTTAGACGACGTCAACGGACCATCAGGCGCAACGTCAAGGCAATCATTTAGTAAATCATCAAGATCTGGTTCGACGAAAGGAATTTCTTCAAGTTCGGATTGGCCTTCTTGTTCTGCATCATCATCAATATTATGGTTGGTTTGGTTTTCTGTAGGCGTTGGAGATACAAATTGCTCCATAACTTGTCGGGCTTCTTCTGTTTGGTGTTCTTCCGCAGCGTAAAGCTCGAGAGCCAATAGAGCTTCTTGGGCTCTTTTGTTGTCTTCTTCCATTCGGGCAGATTCTTCTGCCTCTAACAATTTCGATTTTTCTTCTGCTTTCAAGCGTTCGGCTTCTTTTTCTAGTTCGGCTGTCAATCTTTTCACCTCTTCCACCCTGAATCGTTCAGCTTCTTCTAGTAATTCAGTTTCTAGTCTCGCCCGTTCAGCTTCTTCGTTTAATTCGGTCTCGCGTTTCATCTCTTCATTCTCAAGTTGTTGAGCCTCAGATCTCACTCGTTCGGCTTCTTCATCCAACTCCGCCTGAAGTTTCCGCTCTTCTTCCTCAAGTTGAGCCTCTAGTCTCGCCAATTCAGCTTGTTCATTTAATTCGGCCTGTAGTTTTCTCTCTTCTTCCTCAAGTTCAGCTTCTGCTCTCAAGCGTTCGGCTTCTTCATTCAAATCGAACAGGATTTTTTTCCTTACTTCCTCATTCTCAATTTCAGCCTGTAATCTGATCTGTTCAGCTTCTTCCTTCAATTCGGCCTGAAGATTTCTCTCTTCTTCCTCAAGTTGAGCAAGTTCTTTTGCTTCTGCTTGGAGTCGTCGACTATACGCATCTTTTTCCTTCATCGAATCAGTCTCATCACTAGTTACGGTTTCTACTTGAATTTCATCTGTTTTTGATTCCTCTTCTTCCATTTTCTTAGCCTCCTCTTCATTACGTTTTAATTCTTCTTCTAAGGCCTGCATTTCTTCCTCTTCCCGTCGTAGAACCTCTTCCTCCTCTCGACGTTTCTGTTCTTCTATTTCGAGTACTTTGTGTCGTTCTTCAGCATGTTGTTTTCGTTTTTCTTTTTCGGCTTCTCGTTCTTTTTCCAAACGATCTAATTTCCGTTGTTCCGTGCCTTCCTCCTCCTTTTTCTTCGATTGCTGAGATACAACGCTTCCCCCGTCATCTCCTCCCGCTGCACCTGAGCGGGCTTGTTGTGCTTTGGCCTTGCGGGCAGCAACTGCCTCACGTGCCTTCCGTTTACGTTCTTCTACAGCTAGTCGTGCTCGGGCTTTGCGATCATCTTGCGTTTGTGCAACTGTTGGTTCATCTACTTTATCTGTTGCTGCTACTACTGCTGCTGCCGACACCAAAACTGCTTCTTCTTTTTTCTTCGAATTCGAAGTGGATTGTGCGGATTGTGATGCAGGAGGTTGTTGTTGCTTTTCTTGAGGCGGTGATGGTATTTGTTGATGTTGTTGCTGCTTTTCTTTATAATGAGCCATGAACTTTTCTTCAGCGGTATCATTATCGTTTGTGTTGGTATTATTATAGCCCATGTCACCATCAGAATCTCCGTAGTCAGAATCAGAATTGTTGTTGTTGTTTTTGTTATTATTATTATTATTATTATTATTATTATTGTTGGAACTGTTCTGGTTTTCACTGATACTTCCGATATGTGCCTCTTGTTGTTGTTGTTGTTGTTGTTGTTGCTTCTTCTTCTTACTACTGCCATCACGACGAAACATATTGGTAAAGCCTGTTTTCTTGCTTGACTCTGTATCGACCGAATCAGCCTTCGATGCCTTTGACGACACCGAAGTCGCCGATGATTTTTTGTTTCGTCGACGGAACATTGTGTCACAATAATTTTTCAATCTTTGCTATCTTATTTTTTTCTTTCCGGTATTACTCGTCGGGCGAATGATGTCGATATAGCAAATAATTACGATTTAACAGCAACTGGTGATATAATAAACACTTCGAAACTTGTGTGAATAAATCAATCGACGACTGCTCTTCCTGCCGTTTTCATGTGATATTGATTCGATTCAATAGGATTAATTTAGGTCCAATAATATAATGATACACAGTAATACCACTTCGCACAGCACCTCTGTTCGTATTTGTTGGAGTGATGAATGTACAAGTCACCTGTATCTTATTTTTGATTTTTGTTCAATTCACTCAAATTTTTACAAGCTTCTATTATATGCACATCCTGCACTGTACTGTACTGTACGCACCTCTCCTCATTTTTGTGCGCGTACCTTTGTCACATACCGTTTCCGTTGACATATTTTATGGCATGGCCGGTGAAAATATTTCGGCGCGTTCTCCCCCTAAAAAATATTACATAACTAAATACGCGGGCCCCCCCAAAACTGAAGCAAAATATAAAACTTGAGCGCAACGGTCATAAATTTACTGAAAGTACACGTTAGATCGAGAAAATCCTTCAAATCGCGGGCTCTCTGAAAGTATATTAATATACTGTACACCACCACCACCACCACCAGCAACAACAACAACATCAACGAAGACGACGACGACAATAAATTTCTGAGTAGATACACTGTATCTGATAAGGAGCATTATCCTGATGAATAGGTAGAGTAGGCGCAGCAGTTCGACATATCTCCTTACATCAAACTATATATTCCAAAATGCAAAGAAGAAATTCTCTTGGTGCGCGTCAATATAGTTCTAGAAATATTGGAGCTAATGACATTTACATATCCAATTCCCCGCCGCCACTACCACCACCTCCTCCTCCGCCACCAACACATATAGGTGGTTCCACCCCAAAAAGTTATAGTGGTAGTGCTGCTAGTCGGAGAGTAAAATATTCATCCGATGATAGTATAGGTGAATCACCAGTACCATATTCATTTTCATGTTCAGACGACGACTATGAGCTCCCCGGCTCACGCAGGCCTCGCAGGTCTCGAAGTTTGAGCTACAGGAATGCTGCTGCTGGTGGTCGTGCTAAAAAGTGTAGATATTGGATGGTCTCATGTTGTATATTCATGGCAATTATTTTTGTTGCCGCATACTTATTGGTTCCACATTATAAACGAGTTGTATTAGATCATCATTTGATAAAACAAGACAAGATATTACGTGAACAGGAAATAGATCTATCGATTCGATTTGATTCGAAAATTGCAGAGTTACAGAAAGAAAATAAGGAACTACATAGCAAAGTAGGAAATGAAAAGGAATTGATCATATTAAATCAACAACTAAAAGACGAAAAGAATCGGTTGGAATTTCAAATGAAGGATGTGTCGAAAGAATTACAACAACATTATGAAGGTCAAATCGAAATACTGAATAGGCACAATGATCACTTCACTACGTACAAAAAGAAGATGCAAGAAAATATACAACTCATGTCAAGTCAGCTCTAATAGAACGATACGGACTTGGACCACATTTTGTAGAAATGATTGTCCAATTTGATAGTCATATGGGACGGGACGATCAAGGTTCAATTATTGTCGAACTCGCACCAGTCGAAGACATGCCCCATGCTGTATATTGGTTCCTCGAACAGGTCCAAAGGAAGCTATATGATGGTTGTTCCTTCCATCGAAATGCAGCTCATGTAATTCAGGCTGGACCTGCTTCGAATTTTCTAAGTCCACCCGATCCACAACTGAGCAAACGATTTAAGGATGCTGGTTTTGATAAAATTTTATTTCAGAATATTCGCCCAATTCTCCTCATGTAAAGTTTTCACTTGGGTATTCAGGACGGCCGGGCGGACCCGATTTTTATATTTCCATGCAGGATAATAGTAAGATTCATGGTCCGGGAGGACAAAATAATTTTGAGGATCCAGAGGAAGCAGATACTTGTTTTGCCAAAGTAGTGAATGGATTTGATGTTGTTGAACGGATCCATAAAAGTCCTACTAAAAAGGGTGAATATCACGCGATGGAATCCAATATTGCTATAGTATCGATGACAATAATGAAAAAAAATGATGGTAAACAACATTAAAAATAAATGAGATGTTTTCAAATTCAGATTAGATGTGTTTGCGACAGAGGAAATTGCAACGTTATCTTGACCATTCAATTTTGTCTAGTTCTCATTAGATAGCATAATATTACGTCTAGAATATATGTTTTAGCTTTAATGTATTTATAGTAAAAGCGTACGTACTGTAGTATTAATAATAGCATGCACAGATAGTGCGTTCAGATTAACTGACTTCCTCGCTACAACGTTTAGATTCTACCTGTCAGATTTGTTTACTTTCTCGTGGCACGTGTTGGGTAGTACCAATTGTTACTCCCACTTCTTTCATCATACCTTGTTGGAGGTTTTGCTTGAGGTAATATTCGCATAATATTTATGCGGTCTATTACAATGACAATTTGAGAAAAAACTTCACATCAAAATTCAAAATTCATATTATCAGCATTCCTTCGTGAATAGAAGTGAATTGCAGTTTTGGGTCCCGAATGGATCCTCACAACATCAAGTAAAAAAACGCCAAGCAAAAGCTATTATTTTATGCTACAGTAGGACCTATACAGTACAGTATAATATTATGCAACGACAACAATCACCAATCAAGCTATTAATAAACACAACAATAAATAAAAAACATCATCTCCAATAGCGTTTTATTTCATCGGTAGCTCATACAAGAAGTAACTAATTGGATACAAAGATGAAAACAACAGCTCTATTTCTCTCTTCATTCTGCACGTCGGCTACCGTAGTCTCGGCCTGGACGCCGGCATCATCGGGATCATCTCGCCGTAGTTTCATCGATCAAGCTGCCAAGCTTGTTCCGTTAGTTGTTGTTGCTTCACCTGCTTTCGCCGCGGATGATGGCAGCAGCAGCAGTAGTACAGGTAGTAACATGCTTTTAGCGGAAGCTGCATCGCTCGACTTTGCATTGCCAACTTATGATACAAAAATGGGTGGCTTCGGGGAAGGTACAGAAGCGTACACAAAGAAGGGTGGTGATATGAAAACAAGTACTTCCCTTAATATGGCCGATCCGGGTGCCGATGAGAAGGAAAAGCAACTTGCATCTATGCGTAAGGCTGAGGAGGCACGAAAGAGTGCTTTGGCTCAAAAGAAGGCTGTTCAAAAAGAACGAGAAGACGAAGATAAACGTCGTGCAAAGGAGAAAAAGGAACGAGATGCAGAACGGTTGAAGAATATCTGGAATTCATAATTACCAATTTAATTATTGACGACTTTCGTAATTGATTGAAAGGAAACGCATTCTTTGATTTATCATTCATTCGAATGAATTATGAATCATCCCCCTCATTAGTATCTTTCGCTAGCTAATTCATAATAATAACAATAACAATAATATAATACAAATACAAATACAGAAACGAATACGAATACGAATAACATTGGTACCTGTAATACAGGATAAACAAAAAGTCAAAATTGAAAATAAATTATTTTAGAAGGAATTTCCTAAATAGAAATTAAGGATAACGTTACTGCTGACTCTTGCTTTTCGTGATTAAAGATGAGTAGAACTCATTCGGCTCGATTCGGTTTTTACATTGTAGTAGTACTGTTACTTTAGTGAATGAGCACAATCATACCGGGTGCAAATGCATATATGGATTCACTTGTCAACACTGACGAATCTACGGGAGGTATACCAGCTTTAAAAGCTTTATTCATATCCATGCAGGTATAGATGCATCAGATTTACACACTAATGCAGGTGCAGACTTTCCAGCGCAATAGTTAGAGACTGGGATGCACCGGAGGGAGTAGAGTCACCCAGAAATCTTGTCCTTTGTAGTATGCCGTCTTTGATTGATCCATCCTTAGCTCCAGAGGGGAAACACGTCCTACATGCTTATGTACCGGCAACGGAACCCTATGAATGGTGGGAAGGCATGGATCGTAATTCTGAAGAATACAAAAAGAAGAAAGAGGAGGCTGCCGACTTTCTTTGGAGTGCTACTGAAGAATATGTTCCGATGCAAGAAATCGTGCCGTTCCTGGTACTGTAAAATAGGGACCCCTCTAACGCATGAACGATTTTAACGTCGGTCTCGTGGTACATACGGACCGAGAGCAGAAGCCGGAAAATCTACACTGCCCGGCCACAAGACTCACTGGAAGGACTACATTTAACCGGTGATTATACATTTCCTGGGATAGAATTCCAGCTACAGCTGCCTCGGGTGCGATCGCAGCAAACAATCTAATATCCGTTGGTCAACACTATGGCATGCTTGATAAGATTCGACTACCAACAAAGAACTAATATTCTAGGATTTAGATAAATGTTTTTACTATATTACAGCACATTATATCAAATACATTTAGTCAAATAATCTACATATTTTATAGTCTTTGTCCCATCAGAGAAGAATAGGGATACTGATCTTTTGCAAGTACAGCACATATCATCATCATCGTCAATCATAGGAATATCTAATATTTGAAGTAAACGTGTGCAATGATGCCAGAGAGAAAAGGCAGAATACATTCATTAGATTAAATAGTAACGTTTCATTCACTCACAATGAGTTGAAGAAACGATCACCATAATCCCCTGTCAAAATTAAAACAAAATAGAAATGAGTATCCGAGAAAAGTCATTGACAGCGTTAGATATTCAGTGAATCCTCCTAACAACTCTAAAAGCTGTGTATTCGTATCATTATTCGGAATGATTGTACGTATATAATAAAACGTACCTAATCCCGGCACAATAAATTTCTCATCATTAAGACAATCATCAATAGCAGCTGTAACAATTTTAATTTCTGGATATGCATCTCCTAGCAACTTCAATGAAAGAGAATAAGGGCATGCAAATGATATAAATGGTCAGATGTAGAATATTTTCAGAAATAACTACGATTTCTCTCCAACCATGACATACCTTAAGTCCTTCAGGTGCACAAATCATATTAGCAAAAAGGATTCTAGACGGTTTAACATTATATTGCTCGACTAAAACTTCGATTGCTTTCATTGCAGAACCACCCGTTGCAAGCATCGGATCACATAACAGTACATACTGATTTGCAATATCTGGTGGTAATTTACTATAAAATAATTTTGCTGTTTTTTCTGGAATTGATTCATCCCGTTGGATTAATATTTTACCAACCCGAACTGCTGGTTCAACTTCACGTACAACTTCAAGTAATGCATCACCGCTTCTAATAATAGAAACAGCACAAATATCTGTCGGATCGGGTCCACGAACACCATCAAATGATCCACAGGGAGTAGTAATTTTAACCTCCGTCGATGGAAATTCTGCTAATGCATCTTCAGCTAAAATTCTCATAGAACGTTTCGAATATTGAACAAAATCAGCAGGTGATGTAGACGTGTCTCTCATTTTAGTAAATAAAAGATGATGCACTTTTCGTGATGACGAAATCACCAAGTTAGGATGAAGATCGGAATATGATGTTGTGATTGTTGCTGTTGATGATGTCATCTTTTCCTTCGCGTTTTTCTGACTTGTATTGTATTCAAAAAGCTATTCAATATGTACAGGCGAGTTATTTTGTTTTGTTTGAAACCACTGTTTACGATCAGCCACTTCTATTAGTGTTATTTCCAGTTCCATCTATCTTCAATCTCCTCTTGGTTCTGTATGGGAGGTTATTGTTCTGTTACGCAATGAGATATGGGATTAAAAAATTATGGATCTTCTTTTTGCGGCATTCATAGCAGATACGAGCTTTATTTTTGGGGAGCAGAGGAGGGAATTGCTCGGTAGTAAAAGGGGGAAATATATTATATGACAATGGACACGTGGACAAAAATCAGACATCAAATTCTGAGAATCTAAAACGCCGTTCTTCTTTTACCACACTTTACTTCGCTCCACTACCGTAAAACTGCTTCGACGTCAACCTACCATTATAAAGCCGACAAGGGGAATTGGGAATGAGCACTGATATACTACTTGTATTCTATTTACGAGCAAACAATCACAAAAGCTTCAAGTGATGCGCTACTAGTATTTCTATTTAGCAATTTTATACCGAAGAAAAGGATCTATCGGAATCCAATCTTCGCTTTATCGCTTACCGCTTACTTTTGAAAGACAAACCGACAACACAAACAAACAAAACTAATCAATTGTTTTGCTACAATACACTTGTACCAGTTACTTGATATGCATCGATATTCATCTTGCACAATATTGTTTGCAATAATGATGATTTTCGCATCAAAGTCAACAACGATGGCACTACTAAGGCACACGCAAACAACTACGGCTACACGTACAGCGACAGCATCATGTGCTCTGTTCTCACAAAGTGAGATAATCGTCAATAAACTTCAACAACGAGGCAGTAGTTGCAGTTATAGTAACAGCGCTCGTCGTTGTGGTACAATCAGCAACAGTCGTCGCAGTAATTATAATCATAATCATAATCATAACCATAATATTTTCAGCAGAGCGAGCAATTCACAATTCGGTCGTTGTCGATCGTCATCAACGACGGCTTGTCAAATGACTATCGCTGATACATCCCTTGGTAGTGAAGAGGGTGCATTATTATTAGACGGATTAGATGTTTATACCGTTCCTGCTAAAGTAGATGATCATCCACTTACTGTATATGGTATCGGCAATAAAACCCCAAAATCGGATGATCATGTATTATTAATGTTACATGGACGGACATGGTCAAGTGTACCTGTATTTCATTTATTAGGTGGACAACGGAATCGTGCAAAAGGGCATGAAAGTCGTAGTTTAATGGAGGCATTACATGATAAGAAAATTACTGTATATTCAATGGACTTTCGTGGATTTGGTGGTACACCCAATGACCATACTGATTCGGTTGGACCCGATCGATGTGTGGAAGATGTTGAATCTGTATTACATTGGTTAGCAGAACGTCATCATTGTAGTACACCTGAAAAGATTAGTCTAATGGGTTGGTCACAGGGTGCACTTGTTGCACAACTTGCCGCACAACGTGATAAGCCACAATTTTCAAGATTGATACTATATGGATCAATTTTTGATCCATTAGTTCGATATCCACGCGATCCATTATTTATACGAAATAAAGAAAATTCAACCGCATATAATAATACGTTCGATGATGCGATTGAAGATTTTACTATTGAGGGGACGATCCCACCAAAGGCTGCTACCTACTTCGCTGAAGCGGCCTTACTAGCAGATCCTGTCAAGGCACAATGGAAACATTTGTATCAATTTAATAATTGTGATCCAGCTCGGGTGCATGTTCCGACTTTAGTTGTAAGTTCTAATTATTTTATCTGTCTTGTCTTGTGGAGTAATATATATGTGCGAAAATTAATTATCAAATGGATGAGCAAAACTGATCAATCGGATTGTACAATTGTTGGCGAGAGATGTGTTTAATAAATTGTGTCATGAGAAATAATTTTGAAACCAAAAAGAAAGCGCCCAACTGATTCTTTTTCTCGTCTTTCTATATTCTTCGTTTTGACTATTTCCCGAACGATAACACGACCGACTTGATCAAAATCCGATATAATTAAAAAAAACAAATACCCATACAGGCTGTGGGTGATCAAGATCCGTACGCTCCAATCCATGTCCAACAAGAATTGTTTACAAATCTAGGTAGAGGGAATGATCGAACATGGAGTATTCTTTCCGACGCTGATCATGCTGTACATTTATTAGAAGGTCGATCACGGTTTACCAACGTCATAACAAGTTTTATTATGAATGGTAAAAAGATCGGAAAAGAAATATTGAGCTGATAAAATAATATATCATCCTGATCATTGACTATTTATTTTTTCTCTTCGTAGCGACTCGTAACAAAGAAATAACGCGAAAGAAAGAAAGCTACGAAAATAAGTAATAGAAGTTATAAAAAATAGTAGCACAGTATAGCTTACTAGAATTGTTTGTCGGCATTCTCACGCATAGTGTTGTAAGAAATTCTCCTGTATAAAATCATACAGAGTGAGTGTGGCTGTGCGTAATATGTAGAATGCGTATTTAAAGAGTATATTGATAGAAAATAATTGCGAAGTCACAAGTAAATGTTACTGTAGAACATTGTACGATTTGCATATTATAGAGTAAGATCTACTTCTCATAGAATGTGAGCGTTCTCCATCATCGTCATCAACTTTTTAACTCGCTTATTCTGATCATTTGTTTATTGAAACGTATTCTGATCATCGTTTAGTAACTTGTCGAATTCGTCAAGATCGAATTTCTCCTTCTTCTCTACTAGTACATCGACAGATTGATTCGTATCAAAATCGTATCTTCTCCCTTCAACAATTTGCGGTTCGTTGCGAACTTGGCAGCAGCCTTCAACTTACGTAAAACGGTACCTCCTCCAGATTTGGCAAGTTCTTTCCATCTTCGTCGTGCCTTGTTTCGGCCCTGAATTTTCGCATTTTGGGACGATATCCAAAAATTTCTAGCTACCGGTATGGAAATGAACAAAACTGCATACGCTACCAACGCCGGATATAGAGTCTGAGCCACGCCCAAAAATGATGGTAGACGTACACCGTACAGGTCGTATTGATTGAATAGATTTCCTAGATATAGCACTCCTCCAAGGTTGACAACTCCCAGCGCACCGGCGAAGAATTTGTATGTAGCAGGAGCTACACTAAATTTATAATCACGTTCTTGCAGCACAGACGGGTCCATTAATTCTGATTCTGATTCTTCTTCCGGTGTCATTGGCGGGACAACACCTTTTAAAATTTCCATCAGGTCATCCTTGTCACGGGCGCCTCGAGTTGAAACACCGTTCATTCGGAATAAGTTTTGAATATCTCTGGATGATGCATTGGGAGCTAAGCCAGCACGTTTCAATAGCATAGCCGATTCCGATGCCTGCGGTAAAATATTTGACGTTGATGCTGATACTTGCAGGTCCGGAAAGGTGTAAATGATATCACCATCCTCTGTGACAGTGGGCATTCCATCCAATTGTGACACAATCGGTAAAACGAAGGACTCGTCTACATATGATGAGGAATCATCTGGAAGATCGGGTGCGTCACAATAGGGTGCCAATTGTTCTGCTGTTACCGCCCCTTTATTATCCCGGATCATTTGCGCTGCTAGGCTGAGACGTTTCTCTTCTAAACCTGCATTCGGATCACCGTCCCCGAACACGAAAGAAAATGCAGATTCTAAGAATCCCATCTCTTCAGGATCCTTCACATCATTTCCCTTCCCATAATATCCATAAGATCCGTACGGTCTATAGTAGAAGAAATCAAATGGACTAGGTCCCCACATACCACCAAACCCCCCACCGAATGGCGACATACCACCACCTCGTCGGTTGTCTCTTCTGTCATCACTTGATTCACCTTGTGATTGCAACACCATTATAGCCGAAAATACGAGCGCAATCGACGCAACGAGTGCGACACCGAATCCTACTCTAATCCCTGTGAAAACTACAGGCCATGCCTTTTCAAAAGATTGTCGAGCCTTGTACTTAGCGGAATTTGATGCTAATACAGAATTAAGATTATTTGGAAATTCGTACAACAATTCACCGTCTTTCGATACGGATATGTCACCCTGTGAAAGTGATGCAAGCGTAGTAAGATCCTTTCGTGCTTGAGATAAACTCACACCAGCTCTTGTAGCAACGTCTGATGCTATGATAATTTCGGACTTTGATTCAATTACGGCATCCACTACAGGTTTAGATGGAAGCTTTTCCATTACTTTCTCATTGAGGGAAGATGTCATCATTCTTAATTCTGGGGAGGAGGAAAATCACTATTGTTGATCCATATTGATGTTGGTGTCGTACCTACCGATCGTATCGTTGGTATCGATAACAATTTGTGTGTCGTCGGAGAAATGGCAACGAAAGCATTTGCGGCAGTAATGCAAACAGTGATAAAACAGAAAAGATATATCGACGTTACAGCGGATTGTTTCATATTGTTATTTATCAACTATTCTCTCTTGTCTCACGAGTAGCACAACAAAAGTATTGCGTATGACTACAATGTATTATTGGGTTTTGTTTATGTATCTTGTCTTGATATCACACACAGTAATAGGAATAGAGCAAAAGAAACATAGTACCGTAGAACGACGCAGAACGCAAGAAGAGAGAATTGATCAGCACGAGCTAATCGAAAAAATATCTTGACATGACGCCCCGTTCACGATTGTTGATTTGATTCATTTCAGTCACGAGACACGCGTCGAAACCGAGTGCATGCAAGACTGTTCAAGCTTTTGAGATTTTTTGTTTGCTTGTTGACAATCATTCTACATTTGAATGTAAATAAGACAGTGGGTATTTCTAAGTTACTTGTACAGGTAAAGATTTACTAGTTTTGACATCATGTTAGACTTGCCATGATTGTTCCACTTCAGAATCGGAACCAGCAATTCACATTGAAGTAATTAAAACTGTACATGCAATAAACAACTACCCTGTAGAGCACTACACATACACATACACACACACACACACACACACACACACGACCATACATCTATCTGCTTGGTTTTGGTTGACATCCACTCTATAATGTTCCTAGAGAATGGTGTTGCAGGATTAGGATTACAAGTACAATTGTAGACCCAAAAAATAAAATAGGTGATCATGTGAATAGCAGTAAAGTATAGTAGGAATATAATATGAGTAAAAAAAACAGCGTTCTTGTCACAGTGTTGATTTCACATTTCGTCTCATAAAATCGTTGAACGTTTAAAAAGCATCATATAAAAAGTGAGACAGTGAGTGTGTGTTGAAGGCTATAATGTTTATACCCGTATTAATAACGGTATTCTTTCCGCGAGATGGCCACCCCATTTTTTTGTATCAGTTATCGCTGTTTTTCGTTCACACATTATTTCACTAATATTGTTCCTAAAGCATACAGCAGCTCAATAACAATTCTCTCTCTTACCGTTTTCACATACATACTCTGAACTCAAATACGATAGCGAAATAGGTAGTATTTCATGCGAAGAATAGATCAAATAAAGGAGAAGAAACCCTGAAAAATTAGTTCATCATGGCGTGCTGTAAATCGTTGTTGGCAAGGAGGATAGTGCTGTAAGTAGAATGATGCAATGAAGATACGAAATCGTGGTGTGTTTGTTACATATTTACGTATTTGATTTCGACTCTATAACTTATTAGTAATTTTTTGAAATTTTGTTGGTATGGTTGGTATGTATTGATGCAGCTGGTATATTCTTCTTGGATCAATTGTTATCCTCCCGCTTACATGCAATGTGAGTTTGGGATGCAGATTCATTAATGTTGGTTTCAACCAAAATAATTTTCCAAGGCCTAGGAATATTCAAAACTTCTATATATGCTGAAGCTCAGACCGGTAGTAATGATCTAGGAGAATTTCTTGGTTGTGTAAATTATTCACAGTTTTGGGAGGGACAAACGGATGACTTAGGATTCGCAGCTTCTCGCTTCGCTGGAGGCTTTCTATTAGGCTTTACTACTCTAGCTACTATCCTTAATATATGTCTTCAGTGCTTTAGTAAGCATGGCAAGTCTAGTCTATGGAATTTAATGAGGGTTTGTTACTTACTAGCTCTCGTCAGTCAGGGAATTATGTACGCAATTTTCGGTTCGGATATGTGCACAGATCTGGATAGTACACAAACATGCTGGCCAGGTCGCAATGGAATCGCTGGGGTGTTAAATTTCGTTCTTTTGTTTGGAATGGTAATCACAACATGCGCTTCATTCCCTCCACGCAATCCAGTATTCCAGTGTTGGGAAAGTCAGGAGGATTATGGTGACGAAGATGAAGAGGATTCAACTGACGAAGAAGATGGAGATATGAAAAAGTTCAAATCGCTTGGAGCAGGAAAAGGTGATTACGACGACGCCTCATCCCTCGGAGATGCCGTTTCACTTTTCGGTGGGTCTCGTATGTCGAGAAAGTCAAAGAAGTCATTATATCAGCAACAATCATCGGTGAAATCGATAATGAAAGAGGAAGAAATTTCAGTGGCAGAAAAAGGTTTATCTGTATCCGGTTCTACTAAAAGTCATAAATCCAAGGCGTCGATATCTATAGCTGGAGCTGAAAAGTATTTGGTTAATACGGAGACAGGTTCTGTTGCCAATAAATCTATACCTAACTCTACTAGCTTGATGAGTCGTATATCCACTGTATCGAATACGTCCCGGAAGTCAAAATCTGAATCAGTAGTCGAGCCTGAGCCATTCTTGGTAACGGAAGAAGATTCTGTGCATGGGAAATCATCTGTAGTAACATCTAAGAGTAACAGATCCTCAAAATCCAACGCGTCTCAAATATTGAAAAAGCTCATACCCGGTGCGAAGAAGAATTTGGTAACAAAAAAGGAACCTAATGACAATGCATCCATATCTAGCTCAAAAAGTAATAGGAGCCATAGGTCATCTCAATCGAAGGCAGCGATGGTAAATTCAACGGGATCTGTTGCTTCCGCTCTTAGCAATAATACAGAAGAAATGGCTAATTTTGTTGAACAACTTGTTGAGATGACTGAATTGAGTGATGGAGGACGACGTGTGAAAACTGATGAACAAGATAGACAGATCGAACTTGTCGATGAATATCCTGCCAAGGTTAATGGTGAAATCGAATTAAATCCTAGTTCTGATTTGGTAAAAATTCGTACAGAATACTACGACTTAGGTTCGAGAACAGTGAAGGAAATTACGCATAGCGACGGATCTCGCACGGTCATTACTACCATTGTAGCAAGCCCTACAAACAATGAAACGATGCCAACAGAACAAGTAGAAGCAGGAGCAGATCCAGAAGCTGTGCTCTCATCTGAAGGTTCTATCTCATCAACCAATTCTTCGAAATACAAGACCCGGGAACAGGAGGGAAAGGCTTCAGCAAAATGAGAGATTGCTCTTTCGGCCGCCACACCTGCTAATTAGTTTATTCGTGGATTTATTATAACTAATAAATACACGTGGTGAAAAGTGGGTTTCGTGCAACTCTATACTTTATGTTAACAAGATAGATAAGTTATTTGTATCCTACGTGTTGCTCAAAATCTAGTTACTAATAGTAGCATATATATATACATATTTATATGTATCAGGTAGTTCTATTGATAATACTTTCGTCTATTATCTATTAGTTGAAAATGTCTATTGACCCTTTGTAACGAGACGCTCGATGAGTTCAGCTTTTTTTCCAGATACTCTCATTTTACGTTCGCGGAGCAGATCTTTGAGTTCTACGACAGTTTGTTTCTGTAGATTATATCTATCAAAGACTGCGGAAGAAGGCTCGTCTGAACTACTATTTCTGATCTGACTATTTTGTTCGAGCGGTACATGCTGTGTACCATTTTGTCTGATATCTTTCGAAAGCTCACCTGATCTACTTTTTCTACTCTGTACTTTTCGTCCGAAGAGCGGTACGTATTGTGTATCATTTTGTTCTATATCATTCGAAAGCTCGTCTGATCTACTCCGTCCATTTTGTTCGTGCGGTACATGATGTATATCATCTTTTGATGGTGACGATGATGTACTTGGTCTTTTCCTCGTCGTGTTCTTGCTCTTCTTTTTCGTATCATCTGATGTCATTGTCATAATCATCGGTTTAGAACCATCAGCATCCCACCAATATGGATATTGTTGTTTTGGATCTTGATGGAATCGTAATGCCAATTGATTCGTTTTCACACGATTCTTTGAAAAGTTTCGTAATTCTAATCCAGATTCATCCGATGCACGACTTAATGCAACATACAGTTGTGCTTCTGCAAAGACTTGACCAACGTCTGCAATAACATAGTCTAATGTCAAGCCCTGGGCCTTGTGCGTTGTAATAGCCCATGCTAATTTTAATGGTATAGCAGTACGTGTACAAATACCCATACCGAGAAGACGAGATTGGAATTTTTGAGGTTTTATTACCTGTGAAAGACCATTCTTAAATTGTACAACGGGGTATTTGTCAACACCCGGTAATAAATTGTCATCACTACTTGCCGAATTCTTCACAGTACGGAAACCAATAACTTTTCCCCGTGAACCATTTGCAAGTCTTGTATTTTGATTCAAATTTTTGATTAACATAACTTGTGCACCAATTTTCAATTGTAAATCTTGTTCTGCAATACACGCCGTAAAGAATGAATTACGTTGTAATTGTTTTCTCACCGATGGTCCGGATCCTTTTTCAACTTCGACTTCATCTAATGCTGAATACGAGACAGATTCTCCTGGTAATTTATTCAAATCAATAGAGTTATCTCTGTCAACATTAACATTTTTTGAATGTAACACAGTTGGTCGGATACCAAATTCATTTGGTGGGAGTGGTCGTTCACATTTTTCGCGTAAATATCGAACTGTTTCGTCATTGACATTCCCTATACGTATATCTTGTAAGATACGAACAAAGTCTCTATTACTTTGTCGAAAGACCTGCTGTAATTCAACAAAATCAAAATTGGATTCCTCCCATGCCAGAGATTGGAAACAAAATCCACGGTTTAAAAACAACCAATCTCTTGCATCTTGGGGATTATCTAAACCCTCCTTCTCTTGTAATGCGAGCGTCATTTGATCAACTTCTCCTCTACGTGGTGCAATCGGTGATAGTTGTAAGAAGTCACCACACACAACTAGTTGGATGCCACCAAATGGTCTTGGATCTTTCCGGATATCACTAACGATCACTGATAGACTATCAAAGAATTCACCTGATACCATTGAAACTTCATCTAATACTAATATTTTGAGTGATTTCCATTTTTTCGCAATTTTTTTATTTGATTTTGTTTTACTGAAATCTGTATATATCTTCGGTATCCCAATTCCCGCAAATGAATGCATCGTTTGTCCCTCTAATGCAATCGCTGTTGATCCTGTTGGTGCAACCGCAACATATTCATCATCTGCATAATTATTTTCAATATATTCTAATGCCTTTTTCAATACAAGTGATTTACCTGTACCAGCTACACCCGTAACAAATACATTACGACCCTCTCTTATACAATTCAAGGCTTGTGCCTGTTCATCACTTAACATTGATTCATCTACGGTACTGTCATTATTGTCATCGTTACTACGTATTTTCTCGGAAGAAGAAGATGATGACAATGGATCCTTTGACATTGTCACGCCATTATTATGCTTCTTGTTCCTTTCCATTATTCTTTTTTCAGGATTATCGTTACGTAATTGCTCTTCAAAAATTACAAAATCTTCATCGTCTTCTTCATTGTAAGCTTCATCTTCATCTTCATCAGACTGGTTCATTTCTAATGCCAACACACTTTTTTTCAAGAGGTGCGTTGCCGTTGCAGTTGCAGTCGTTGGCATAGTGGAAAAGCATTCCACCGATGTCAGTGCTGATGGAAAACATCGGAAATAATGATTTTGCAATATATAAGTAGAAAGAAAAAAGATCTTTACACCGATCCCATTACTATAATTATTCTTTCCTCTACCAGATAGTAGTTGTAGCATTCTATTACTGGTATTCAATCTCCTCCTTGTTATTGCGTTTGCGTTTGTGTTTGGGTTGTACTTGTAGCAGTAGTTGCTATTAGATTTTGTAAGTGCAGTTGCTGGTCTTACTATTGCAGATGATGATGATGATGATGATCGAGAATGTGAATATGAATATACTGTTCGAAATGATTTGCTCAAAAACGGTAAACACCAGCCCATATCATTGTTCGATCCTTGACTATTGATGAGGTAGTGACTATTGTGCTGATGATAGAAGGTAGCTCTCTACTGTATGATAGTGAACTGACTGGTTTGATGTACAGAATTTGTTGCATGGTCGTCGAGATATCAGATACGACAGCAGTAGATCTTATGCATTTTTAAATTAATGTGGCGCGCCGATGGCATTGGTGGTCAAGCGCCTTCTTAAAAAAATGAAAAAAAAATGAAAAAAATCGTCTCCCCCCTGCGATGCCTGATCAAATCCAAAAAAATCAGCAACAATTTCAAATCATTTCACTTACTTCATCATCATCATCATCATCATCATCTTCTTTATCTTCATCTTCATCTTCATCTTCAACATCAACAACAACAACAACAACAACAGCATGCCAGCAGTATGATAGCAGTATGACAGTAGTATGGCAGCAGTATGACAGCAGTATGACAATAATAATAATAAATGGGTCAAGAAAGATGGATTCAATTGATTCAAATTAAATGTAGCACAACAATATGAGAAGATATCGAGTCAACAGAGAAAAGAGAAGAGTGGGGCTATACCTCCCAGCATCAGGAAGAAAGAGGCACTACTATACCTTACCACCAGGATAATGACACATAATTATTCTATTTCTTTTTCAATTGACAAAAACACGGATGTGTTCCGGCACAGCTTCATTCATTTATGGGCTGACTTCTTTGGAGTATTTGATGGAACTTTGGAATTTTCTACGAGTAGTGTTGCAAATTTTCATGCCAAATATACTAAATTATGTGTATGCATTACATCATCATACATATTATTATATATTATAATAATACATTTTAGCTAAAAACAGCAATGAATTAATCTCAAGAATATATTTTCGTTGTTATATTTCGCGCGGCGCGCAAACGGTTCAAAAATGAAAATTGTTTCTGCGCTATAATTTAGTTAGTAAACTAGTGCGCGATAGACGACATTACGAGTACAGGCAGCAGCAAAAAGTTTGACCTTACCAATGCTTCTTGCCTTTAAATGTGAGTTTGAAAGGGACACAGCACACCACAGCAGAATAACAGAGTTCGATGTACTGTATGTCGTCATTGAATATCGAAAACACAAATCAAGAAGACTTGAAGGTATAGTATCACAATCGTATCAGATAAGCCTTACTGTATCAGATAAGCTCTCCCATCGGAACGAAAGCAAGAAATCACATAGGTCACTACAATAAATACTTTGCTGTCGATCATGGAAGAAAATAATAACAACAGCAATGCAACGTCCGTAGTAGAAGCAGGAGGTTTGTCGAATGGGGTTACTAGTAATACCGGTGGTGGAGACGCCATAATGGAAACGTCACCATCATCATCGAACAACAACGGAGATAATAATCCAAAAAAATCTACATCTAGTAGTGCAAGTGCAGACGATGATGATGATGATGAATCAGTATTATCTCTATCGAAACAAACGAATCGTCCTAGAGATGTTCCAATACAACAACAACGTATTAATGCCTGGCATCCGATCTTAGATCCAAATTGGATGATCGTTTCTTATTTAATTTTAGCTCTTATTATGATTCCATTCGGTACGTTACTGTAAAAAGAATCAATGATTACCTTATAATTATGTTGTATTGTATTGTATTGTATTTACTCTACTGTATTGTATCAGTTTTCTCTCTCTGCACACACTCTCTCACGCACTCATAACTCATTCATTTCCTTCTCCATTTCATGCCAATGCCAATACTATGAATTCTATAGGTTATCATCTAGCAAAAGAATCTGATAAAATTGTTGAATTAACACAGTTATATGATGCAGGTGGGAATACAGACATGACAGAAGCATGTCCAAGTATTGGTATGAATTATAATGCAAACGAAAATTGTACCTTAACATTTAATGTAACAAAACAAATGGATCCACCTGTATTAATTTACTATGGATTAACTAATTTTCATCAAAATTATCGTTCGTATACAGAATCACGTGATGATTATCAATTAACTGGTACAGTTTACGATGATAAAAATAATAATCAGGATCAATTATCAAAAACAAAATGTCATCCAATTAACGTATTGGGTAATACTGTAATTAATCCATGTGGATTAATTGCTAATACATTCTTTAATGATAAATTTACATTAGGTGATGACACCACAACCTCCGCTCCTCCCGTGGATGATTTAGATCAGAAACTTATTTTAAGAGAGGATGGTATTGCATGGCAATCTGATTTGAAATATCGATTTAAAATGCCGAATGGGTTTAATTCCACAGTATGTCCCGATGAATCAGCAGAGTCGTGTGATTCAACATCAACATGTTGTACAGCAACCTATTCTGATTGGTCGTGTACGGTACCAGCAATAAATCAAACGGATAATAAATGCTATGCGTACAATTATCCACAACAGGATACGACACAATATTTATATCAAACTTATCCAACTATTATTAGTCCATTAGAACATGTTACTAATGAACATTTCATTGTTTGGATGAGAATTGCAGCACAACCTAAGTTTCGTAAATTATATGGATATATTGATCAAACAATACCGGCAGGGACGATATTAAATTTTAATGTCAATATGAATTATGTTGTTGAATCATTTGGTGGAACGAAATCATTTACAATTACAACTAATTCAATGTGGGGTACTAAAGATTCATCTATTGGTATTACAATCTATTCAATAGGATATTTTTGTTTAGCATGTGGTGTATTCTTTGGTCTAAAACAATATTTCCGTCCACGTAAAATTGCAGACCGTAAATACTTACATTACAAGGAAGAATAAAAAATAAAATTATGGTAGAATAAATAAATAAAATGCTGTATAAGTAGTAATTGAAATTAAAATACTGAAGGAAAATGTGCTACGATCGATTAGTACGAGGATTTGGAAGCATATGATACATGTATAATAGTAAAGATTTGCTGTTGTACTGTGTTGTTGGGGAAACTAAAGTTAGTAATTTCATAATATGAATAAATACACATAAATAATATATAAAAATTTGGTTGTTTCCAAACATTGTATAATTATCTAGGGATACATTTTTTCTCATGTGTTTGGATCCTCTCTATTCAAGCTCGACCATCCAGTAGTATGTTACTCCCCTTTCTCCAGAAAATATACAGTATGAAATTGGAATGGCAAGACCTATTAACTTATTCATCATTAGTAACTTGATTCTCAACTAGGCACAAAATTGGAGCTACCGGTGACAAGAGCGGAGGACTGTGAATCAAATAATAATAATGTACATTTGTATAAATGTAGGAGGATTCCATATTCTAGATTCCATCATTTATTTAATATTCTATGGTACGGCAGCAATATACTGTACCTATTATTATAAAATAGTTGATCATCATTATTTTTAACATCATCAATAGCTCAACTATCTACAGTACTACAGTACAGTATATTATTATGGCAGATCGTCAACAGGGTACAAGCTACTAGTATGCATCGTGTAATTTCTTCCTTTGAGACACGATTACGTCCCCCAAATCATGAGAAATTATTAGTGCCCTACTAGTACGTAAATGCTGCCCTTAAATCATCTCAAAAACACGGAATATCGTATCTTCGCCTTGCTTTCCACAAAGCATTCTGAATGCACGAAGCGAAGAACTATTCGTATTATTCAGGGGTAATAACTAGTGCTTAGTTGTTCGGCGATCCTAATACTTCGCAGCACGAAAGAAGATTTCTGTATCATCACACCTTATACCGGTATTTTCTATCTTTACTGTAAGAAAGAGCAAATCATCAATTGTTGTTTGCTATCGGTAGAGCTTTCGAGCCCTGAAAATCTAACAGTTGGGGGGTGAATAATAACAAAAAATATGTCATCCGGTAATCCATATGGACGGGGTGAACAGCAGGAGCAGGCATTGCATGTACCGAATATAGATACGCAGCTTGAAAATTCAACAAAGCGTAGTTCGAGGAAGAATTTGGAGGTAGTATCAGAACACAAGGAGTTGGACGATGTTCGTGTTGATTGTATTTCACAACAACCAACCAAAAATAGTAAGCACGAGTCGGGGGACAATGTCATTAACTCCTCGTTCATGGACAGATTACTAATGGAATCGAGTCAGAGTCAGAGTCCTCCAACACCCCATGCACATTACACACGAGATCCGACAGATTTCTCGTTACTTTCTGCCATGACAGATTTAGATGGCTTCAACGATTCGTTGACTTTACCGCGTGTCGTACCTTCGTCCAAAAATCCTGGGTCCGGACCTTTCGAAACTGGACTTGTTGAGGCTGTCGCGCCATCGTCTACAATCGATAAAAGTTCAATAATTCCCAACGATAATTTATTGCATGCAAGTTCTGGTATCCACCTTGATAGCTTGGACGAGATCACTATGAAAGACATCATACGAGCTACGAGGGAAGGGGAGGACGAAACTGGTATCATCCGAAGGATAGATAATGTACCGTCGCATCAATCTGTATCTAAGACAAGTCTATTTCCTAATATTGCGGATGATTTTTTAGACAATATTGAGCATAATGAGGAACATGATCATTACGGGGATGGTGACGACGTCGATCACGACGACGGCTCTAACGTCGACCAAAAGACAAGAACAATAGGTGATGCAAGAGCCCGTAGGACTACTAGCCGAAGATCAATTATGAACTCTGATACCAGCGATAATCTATCAGACTTGACGAGACGGTTAGCACAGGCACCTTCGTATAGGAAACAGCATGCAACATCACAACGGATTCTACCCAATTTGAACGACTCTCAAAGTAACGGTACGTCTACGAAAAATGGAGCTGACCGGTATTATCAAAATGCAGCCAAGATTTTTCCTACTCGAAGACGAATTAGCAGTACAAACTCGGCTGAATCTTCGAGAGATGATATCGAAACGGGTAGCGATGGAAGTAGTAACGATGGAGTAGGAGAAAACGACCCATCTAAGAGAAAAACAAAGAAGAATCGAGGTAAATTCGTTCGAAATTTTCAGTCGTTTAGAATGAGAAGAAAGGTAGATTTGGATATGTTAAAAGAATTCGTTGAACCTCACAGGAGATCATTGAGATTGAAATGTTTCATGGTTGTTTCGTACGTCGTGCTACCTTCTTTTCTTATGTCATGCACTTTTTTTATGGACTTAATAACCCCCGAATGGTCTAGCACTGGGACCATGCCCTATTTTGACAGAAGCCGTAGAGGAACTAACAGACATCGAATATGACAATCTTTCTCCGACTGTTGCCCCTTCTGTTGCTCCATCATCATCGCATTCGCCAGGAATGATCCCCACAATAGGTCAGCCCTCGATTTCAATTTCTCCGACGACCTCTCCTACAAAGAAACCAACGTATACATTCTCTGACACGAAAAATAAGACCATATGCAGGAATGAAGAAAAATCGCTTGAGGAAGCTTCTGTTTCGTGGTGGTTTCTCTTTATTGGAGTTCGTCAGGTTTTGACTTTCTGTTTGTCTGTATTGCTTGAACTAATCATTATTGATTTCTTTACTTTTCGGACAAGATTCTTTCCGAAATTACTTGGTACAAAGCTTTCTTTAGCAGTCGGACAATCAAAAGGATGGCCCTTCCTCCTGTTCTTTTGGGCTGTATTTGACATGATTTTCCTTTACGGAACAAGACAATTCTCTCGCCACTGGCTTTACTATCAAAACACGTTTGCCATGCTGAATAGTACAAATCCCAGCGGTAATATACCAGATTCAAAGTTTTATAGAAGAATCATTTATTTTTCGCTTGGATTAAGTGTTGCTGCGACTATAAAGCGTACAGTGATGGCCAACTTTGTTGGACAGCGTGTCGTTGGTAAGTCTTTCCCTAGGTGTCGACTTTTCGGCAGTGAATTAGAAAGGATAGGATTAGATCTCAGTCTCTCTCTCTCTCTCTCTCTTCTGTTTTGCACTTTGTTTTTGGCTCGCTCTGTCTATCCTAAACAGCTTACTACCGTCACGATCTATCGAAAATAATTAAGAAGCTTTTAGTGGTTAGTGATGTAGCGGAACTTTCGAACGTTGCGAAACGTCACGCACATGATAGGAGAAGTATGTTTCAAGGTCTCAGCTCTGTAGGAAGAATGGTAGTTGATAGACTTGAAAGTAATTATGATTTCGAGGATGATGACGAGGATACGCAAATGAACGCTAATGAATATCCATCCATAAAGAAGAAATCAGTAGTAACGAATTCGGAGGTTATGAAATCATCCATTAATGGTAGTAACACGTTTATGACTTCAATATATGAAAATCTAGATGAATGGGAAGAACCAGAGCTACAAGACGCGTACCAGGCTGTAAGTAAAGAAAATTTGTTCCTAACTGGACTCTTGATATTTTTCCATTTTTCTCAAACTATTGATTCTTCAAATTTTAGGTTTCGACCACTGATGTGCTTCACTTTCGACGAGCAGTCGATTTCATCAACTCCGATTATCCGTTTTCACCTGCATTTGGAAAAGCGACGGCAAGGGAAGAATGTGCTCAATCATCTCAACATACTTTTGATAAACTTTTGGTTGGACGCAGAAAGGTGCTTGATTTTAAAGATATCTGTAAAATTGCCGAGAGTCCTGATGGGACCAATGATAAAATGAAGGTGTTAGAGCTGGTTAGGTTGTTCCAGCCTAATCGTGCTGGCGAGATTACGAAGTTAGAATTTGTCAAGTCGATCGATAGCGTTTACAAACAGCTAAGACTTATTTTGGCAAACATCAACAGTTCTTCTCAGATTGATCGGGCGTGTACGTTGACAAGTGAATCAAAATTAACGATCATCATAAAATCGAATATCTTCAATTCCATTCTCACGCTTGCTTTCAAATATCCTCACTTCTTCAGACGGCCAAATTGCGAATCTAATTTTCGGCGTAGCTGCTGTCCTTATCGGACTTTTTTGTCTTGGTGTAAATATAGAACATTTGGTTCTTGGTGCGGCAGGATTGCTTGTTAGTTTTGCCTTTCTGATTGGTGCGGCAGCCTCAAAATATCTTGAGGTGCGTCTAGGATTATATTTCTGCTCTAGATATTGAATAGACGGAGTCATTGTACTTTGGTTTCCTTCTTTCTTCTACTAAATTCCCTTTTTGTGTTTTCTCTTCTTGTTATAATTCAGGGAATACTTCTCATTTTGGTCCGAAAGCCGTATGATATTGGTGATCGAGTTTGTTTCCTTGAAGCTAATGCAGGAACTGATGATAACGGCCCTTCTAGCGGGGGTTGGATTGTTGAAAGTGTAGATCTATACACGACAACAGTGCGTCTTGGAACAACGCGGGAATACGCTACCTTTACGAATGGTTCTCTTTCTAATTCTAGGATCCTTAACCTGAAAAGATCTGAAAAACCGAATGTTTACATGTATTTGAAATTCACCATGAACGTGACACAAGAACAACTTGATGAATACCGTAGTAGGATTATAGGCTTTATTAAGGACAGACCAAGAGAATGGATCAAGGTAGTCGGCTTTCGTTGTACTCACGTGGAAACAGAACTACAGTATCTGAAATATGCCCTCATCGTGCAACACAGAGAATCATGGCAGAGCTTCGCAACAATCCAAGTTAGCAAGGGTGACGTTTTCATATTTGCCCTTCATCTTCAGAAAGAGCTATGCATGGAATACACTGCTCCCAAAATGCCCGTTCAGTTGTCAGGAGATCCAGCAAGCTCGCTGACCAAGAGTCTCATCGACCAGAATACCGTCAATAAAGCTTCACAATACGTATTTGGTACGCCGCCACTCAACGGCGCAAATAAAAACCGTACGTTTCGTGGTCCACATGACGATCCGCCGCTCGACGATACGAAAGTAAGCTATTTGACAGGAGTTAAATCAACTCAATTCTCTACAAGTACCGCAAGTGTAGCCAGTAATTTGCTTTCAGATAGTCAGAATACTACACGTAGCAAAACATCTCGTGTTTCATTTGATGACGAGAAACCATGTGATGAGACGAAGATCAAGTTTGTGTAGTACTATCATTAAACGAGTGGAGCATATTTTACCTAAAAATTAACTTTAATGCCTCTTCATTAAGACAGAGAAAATTGTGGACAAATTTCAAATTGAGTTCAGATGATGACCGTGGCAACATAGTGATTCGGTCGAACAAAGTGCCCTTTCTCAAATGGATCCTCATATGCGATCCGACTGGAAAATGGATTTTCATGATACTCAATGTTCTTCAAACCATATACATTACTAAGTATATTAGAATCTCTCATGGCATCCTTCTCTGAATGTGCTGTTAGTATCAATGAACAAGGATTGATGTTACCTTGATTTTTCTTTCCTAAAATGATTTCCAATGTATCCGCCCAGGATTTTTGTAAATTTGGATGACCAAAACTTGGGTTGAAAAATATATAAGTATCCCAATACCTAGTATTTTGATTACTATTATTATTATTATTATTATTATGGATGGATGGAATTTCGTGGAAAAGTCCTTTGTGAAAACCACAAATAGATAGAGTAGATTTGCTGTTGTCATTGTTGTTGATGGGTATGGATATGGATATTGGTTGCTCTAATTGGTTTGGAAGTATATCCGGACCTATAAAATCTAAGGATATTTGAAGACTTTGACTTATTATTGGTGGAAATGGTAATGACTGCCCACCATCATCGCAATGATTATTACCAGATTTGTTCTTGTCTAAAAATAATGACGCCGTGCTTAGCATTAAAAATTCTTTCCAATATGGAGTTGGGATACTGGCTTCCGCCCGTGCTCCTATGCAGCACAGATTATGAATTACATCCTTACTTGCATTAATATCCTTATTGGTGGCGGTAGGATATTTCTCACTATTCTTTTTTGACGACGTCATGATGATGTGCTTGGATAATTGGTTTGCGAGTGTCAATGGAGCTGATAAAATATGACTTATCAGTGCTGTAGCATTATCCCTTCCTTCTTCTTTTCGCAATTGGATTATTTCCTTCGGGAATGTCCACTTTCTCCATTTCAAGTATGCCTCGAGAGATTGCGGTACCTGCTGATTTTCCGGACCATGCTGATCGCCGTCCCAACAACAATTCTCCAATTCCCACCACGAAGGTGGATTTAAACATTCTTGAGCCAAACGAGGATTCGACTGAGCCCAAGCAATAGTAGTAGAATTTAGGCGATATGATGTATGTGAGAATGAAACATTATTATTGTGTTGACGCTGGTGTCTCTTCTGATGGAGATTATTTTTTTGCGTTGTTATTGTTGTTGTCAAACAACAATACTTTCTCGTTCTGATAATTTTCTGACCGTAGATAAGTCCCTGTCGTCGTGAAATCAAATTCGTGACCATTTCTCATCCGAAAAGAGATTATTGTCATGAAGATGTGTGATGTCATTGTGCGATGTGATAATAATACGTGATGTACCGGTAATAGATTCCTATTCTTATATATTAAGTACTAGGTGATGTGATTTCAAGATTGGTGTTGTTGATGATGACGTCACATACCTTGTATCGGTATGTATGACGGTACTATATACAATGTAGGACTACAGTTTATAAATCGTATGCCTAAAAACCAAATTGCTTTATTTTAGTCTAAGTAACCATAAACACGTACTACGTGTCACGTGAACCTCTCTTCACATCATGATTACACACAAACATCATCGCTTTGAACGGAGTTGCTGATAAAACAAAAGAATAATCTCACGGTGCTCCTCTATCTACGCACATCATCTTGCTTAATTCTATACATCAACTTGCCAATTCCCATCCACTTCTAGAGCAGCAAGAAGAAGTTCAAATAGAAGAAAGTCGAAGCAAAACGTAAAATAACATCCTCTGATAATCGTAGTCGGAAGCACAGCGATGGCGACCCTTACGGAAGCTGGTAGTGTTGTTTCTCCAGATACCGGTAGAGGGATGTGCAATCGAGTACTCAGTAGTAATAGTTTGCTTGGTTTGATCGGGCTAGAAGGCGAAGATAGTGAAGATGTTTCTACCACCGCCAGTAATAATATCACGAACACTAATTATGCTGGCCCGGTTATGGAGGAAAACCAACTAGGAGGAGGAGGAGGAGGAAAAGAAGAAGAGATTAACGTTGAATTGTCACCATCCACAAGGAATAGTCAACAGGATCTTGATGACATAACTCTCATGACGACACCTCCCGGAAGTATACAAGAACCAGGAATATTGTCGCTATCACCGCCTCTCTTAACTACGTACAGCTCTTCAACAAATGGTCCAGAAAATTACATTTCGCTGCAACCACATCAACAAAGTAGACAGTCGATGTATCAACATCATTCAACACAAGAAGAATCACCGCAGTTGTCTCTACCAACAACACCAACAGCTCAACTACCACGATCCCGGCCACCTAGAGCGCCTCAACTTCCTTCGTCAGAAGTAGGTGGTAACAATAGTGGTCATATTGTTTTTCCTCGACCAATAACTTCAATAGGACCGGAATCAGGATCTGGTGCTGGTCCTGGTCCTGGAGGGGGGCATACGCGGACACCTACTGATGCCACTAACTATTCCTTCCTTTCATCTCTAACGGAAATGGATGCATCGAATTTAGGAGGAGGAGGAGGAGGAAGAGGAATAGACTGTATTCTTCCACGACGTCGTACCTTATCATGGGACAATAATGTTGGCAACGGAGCATGCGCAGCAGCAGGAGCAGCACCGGTAGGATCAAATTCATTGGGAGGTATATCCCTACCTGGCAGTATACTGCAACCAATTCTACGAAAGGAAGAAGAAACAGAATGCACTGTAAGACCTCCCATGTCAATATGGGCCTCCAACTTGCGAAAGGTTTCTCCGCCTCCGGCAAAAACATCACCACGTCGTGCATTAGTTCCACCATCGTTACCATCACGGGAGAAAATACACCCGTTTCTTGGAAATCTTCAGCAAAATTCTTCTTCTCCACCAAATCTTACTTTAGCATGCAGTAGTAGTAACCACACTGCTACGACGACGGCAACAAGAAGTCCTTTTGCGTATGCCCAAGACGAGAAAAAGGATGATGATATGTTCCGTTCACCACTGAGACCGCGCTTCGAAAGGGACGCTAGTAGTGCAAGTCATTTATCACCTAATGACTTCACTTCTTATTCTCCATCGCCTTCCACTACTATCAGATTAAGAAAAAGAACCACTGCGAACTTTCATTCATCTCCTCATCTTGTCACCCAAAGAAATGCTACACAAAGAAGTAACAAGATCAATATTGATCATACTCATAATAATAAAGGATACACTTCGGCAGTGAAGCTTGATCTGAAGGAAGTTTTGATGTCAAACAAAGAATCTGTAGAGGAGACTGAAATCGCCAAGGGTGTTGGAAGAGATCTTTTCAGCGATAAAAGTGGAGTTATTAGCGGCGATGTACAGGCATATTCTATATCCGAAGTTTGGCCATACTTGATACTAGTCTGGGGAATTTTCAATTTGAATCATCAAAGAGGTTCGTATCTTGAATGGTTTATCGAAGTTATCAATCCGTTATTCTGTAAAAAGTTTTCATACTTTTGTTTGGGGCTAGGAGCTATTACAATAATAAAAAGAGTACTATTCAAACAGCTCTTGAAGGAAAGAATCGCAGGTAAGTGAAGTGATATGATATGAAGAGAATATTGTGCTTGATTAAAAACACGAAACAAAAGTGCTGCTACTGACCAACCGTTATTTCTACTCTATCCCGAAGAACGTTATTGTGATGAATTATCAGTATTGAAGAAACAGTTGGTACTATTGAATGAAATTGCATCTCTATCCATGAAAAAAATGGACGATTCTCTAGCTGATAATCTACCCAGTGGAGATACAGTTGGAAATACTGGTACAAAAAAGAAAAGCGAGTTAGCAGAAGAAGAGAAAGACCGCGAGTTACACGAAGAAGATCACTTAGTAAGTGTTTTGTGGAAGGATGCGTGTATATACGCTATTCTATTTTGTTTTTAAAACGATTATCTTATTTATTTATTGAGTGTGACATCTCCATCTAATTTCATGTTTTTGTTTAATTGTAGGGTGAGAGCATAAATCGCATCCTTTGCTTCCAAAATGCAGTTGAACACATTGATTACTTTGCCGACCACGACTTTTCATCGTCGTTTGGGAAATTTGCTACGACGAGAAAAGATTTTGTTGATTCATCTCAAATTATTTTTGAAAGATTAGTATCATCAACACGCAAGTATCAGGAAGAAATCGACCTTGAACTTTTATGTCAAGTAGCCAAACTTTCTGACGGATCTACAGACGAATCAAATGTCGTGATACTAAAAGAGCTGTTCTGGTCATCACGACAAGGTCAAGTATCGAAAGTTGACTTTGTTACGTCAATTGATAAGTAAGTTCAATATTATATTATGGTGTCGTCTGGATTTTGCTGTATCTTTACTGGTGGCTTCTGACAATATAGTTCATTTGATCGTCAATTTAGAATCTACAAAGCAATGAGATTACTCATTGCAAATATAGATAATTCTTCCCGAATCGATCGTGCATGTAAGTATTCATTAATGGACCGAAAACCGTACGTTATAGGGTAAAAATATGGTCGAATCTTTCTTTATACTCATCATCGCAATTGCCTGGTATTTCCTTGATATTCCAGTCGAGAAAATTGTGAATATTATCTTTTATACAATTGCCGCTGTATTTGTCCTTACTAGTATCTTTGGAGCGGATACCAATACTCCTCTTGTGGCTCTTGTCGCCGTATTGGTCAACTTTACGGTCATAGTTTGTTGTACATGCGCCGAATATCCTAAGGTGCGTAATTAGTTATTTGATTCTTCCACCGTCTGACTTTCGTGGCACTTCTCTCTTGACAAATACTTTCCCCATTCTATCTGCTCACCAATGATTTGTTTTTCCACACACACAAATTAGGGAATCTTACGCATATTGACTCAGAAACCGTACGATATTGGTGATCGAGTTTCTTTTATCAACACTGGTGATTCAGAATTAAAACTTAACAACGGACCCTTGCTCGGTGGCTTGATCATCGAAAAGTATGATTTGTATACCACTACTGTACGCCAAGGGATCACCGGAGAGCGAAGCACCTTTGCCAATGGATCTATTTTACTAGATAATACCAGAGTCGTCAATTGGAAACGTTCGCAGAGGGCCAACGTGCTGTTTTTGTTGAAATTTCCTGTACATATCAGGCGGGAACAAATCCAGATTTTTCTAAAACTAATCATGGAATGGATCAAAGATCATCCTCGCGAATGGGTCAATCTTGATGTTTTCCGAGCTGTTAATGTCGGCTCAGAACTCAAGTGCGTTGAATACAACGTCGTTCTACGACATAAGGAGTCTTGGCACAATTATTCAGCGGTCGAACAAAGCAAGAGTGATACTCTTATCTTCCTTCTCGAGTTGCAAAATAAGATACAAAATGAATTACCCATGCGGGTGGGATAAGCATCTAGCACTAGTACGGTAACAGCAGAACAGCTCGCGCTCACTGTTTTGTGAGTATTCTTTGAGGATAAGCTCAGCGGTGTGTTTTCCTTGGGGGAATGAGGATGTCTTAACTTCAATTGTTTGTCTGTTCTTACCGTGGATTTTTCGAATTGGTTTCGAGGAGTTAATACGGATTAGCCAGAATAACACGGATCAAGCATGATGGAGATAATATTCGGTGCAAAGATATCTCATTACAGAAGGAAAAAAGTATATCTAGATCTCAAGGCGCTTAGACTACCTAAATACGTAAATACAGCTTAAAAATATAACGATAGAACATAAAACCTACTGAAGTTCGTCAGGTGCTTCTACTTTGGCTCCACAAATGACAGCGGCATAGCCATGTGATAGTCCATTCTTTTACAGCAAAAAATTACTATTAGTCGATGATTTGTCTTTTAGGTCTAGTCTACTTCGTAGTGTATTCATACTGGAGGAGAATTCCTATCAAATATATATATTATGAACATGCCCCCCTCAGATTTTTCAGTCGTACTTAAAATCTACCTGCCTGATGCCGCACAGACACGTAAACAAGAACAATGACAGAACATGCATAAATCACATAAATATATAACATTTGTAACGTGACCGTAATATATATTGATTGATCCTTCTATCTTCTTATATCCGACAATAACAACAAAGCAACCGCCGATATCGACCCTGTTCGGATTAGAAGAAAGATAGATTATTCGCCGATTAGGAAAGTAAGATGGTTGTGGGGTTGTAAAATAAATTCGAATTTGAACAAGAAGAAATAAATATACAACAATAGCGATAGCGATAGCAATAGCGATAGGCGGATGGATGCCAGCTACGATAGTAGCGATGATAACGGCCTCTTTACTCCAAGTCGAGGAAGAAGAAAATCGTTACTAAATGGTTTCACGCCCACTACTCCTTCTCCTTCTCATCCCGTGTTAAACGAGAAATCGACAACAATAAAGAAAACTGGCGCCAATAATGATGTCGATATCGCCACTGCTATTGCCCCAAACACACTACCGAGATTGCACGACATTTCATTTTTGGGAGCGAGATTGTCACCGATACGCAAAAAAAAAACGAAATTGAAGACTTAGACGACGATTATGACGACGACGACGACGACGACGCTGCTATCGTCGCACCTTATCGATTGGGATTGACTGAAACCTCGGGATCATCAGCAGCTACAGCGTCATTTTTTCTACCCATCAACGACAATGATGATGATGACGACGACGACTACGACGACGACGACAGATACAATCATATTGAGCAAGCAAAGAACGCCATCAATAGGAACATGATCGACATGTCAAATCCAACTGGATATACTCGTCCACGACCTCCTCTTCTCCTTCATCCACACACCAGTGTTGGAAAAAATGGTCTTAGTGAAACAAATAATAACGTAATACCCTCACGGAATAGAGATAATAACGATACTGTCGTTATAATGTCGGTAGTGGTGGTAGTGGCAGTGGTACCAGGAACCGACGGCGGCGACGATTTGCGCCATTTGAACGAAACTTTTGGAATTTCTTGTCGTCGTCGTCATCATCATCATCATCGTCAGCATCTCCCGAGATGAAGCGAAATCAACTATCGGATGATGTTCCACATAACAGCAATAATGAAGGGATGTATTCTTCCTATGTAATGGTTGATCATCCTCGTACTACCAATAGCAGTGGCATAATAACTAACAACAATATCGTTGTAATCGGTGCGACAGCTCTCGTTCTCTTTTGTATAGGACTGCACGACGCATTTATTGCCTACCTCGCGTTTCGAAGAGGAATTACCATGTCTGAGAGAAGTTATACATTGACTTGGAACTTTCCCTGGATCGGTCCTACCTATCGATCATTGTTAAGATTTGGTGCATTTTGTCCAGAACGTTTGTTGTCTTCTACTTCCTCGTCATCATCTGAATATTGGAGATGCTTAACGTCGATATTCGTGACGACGTCTGTCATGGAATGGTTGCTATTGGCTTGGGTATGGACGAAGTATATTCCGCCGGTTTCTTCGCGGTCGTCGGTTGCTCAGCCCATCATGGCATCTATCTTGGCCAGTAGTTTATTTACTTTCCGCATTCACGGGACAACTCTGGATGGTAGCATTCGAGTACAATAATATGGATCGTCATCATCGTCGTCGTCATCAAACGTTAATAATTACGATTATAATTCCAATTATGATACAGCAGCAACAACAACAACAACGACAGTATCTACTATACCTACTCTATCAGGATGCGCAGGTTGGGCAACAGCAGGCGTGCTTTGCTCCGTGGGGATACAAAGACCAAATCGTAGATTTCCTTGTTTTATTTCGGCTATAGTATGGTTATACTTCAAACATGTCAAACAACGGGTAATACCATTGGTTGCTCGACGGGATCATTTTTTGGCTGGGCTTTTTCGGGGATTTGGGAGATAACGTTGCTGCCTATTGTATCTCGACGGCGATTGCAGCAACGGGAGATACTGAATTACGACTACAATTACGATACCCTTAACGATACGGAAATAAAACGAATACCAACATAAACGGATGGAATTTCTGGAACGGGTTGGCGGCTGTGATCGCGGTGCTTTTGTGGTTGTTGCCGATCTCGTACCTTCTCAGTCGGTAAACTATCCATAGCTATTTTATATTTTATTCTAAAGGATAATATTGTTACGCTTCTAACTAGAGTGAATTGGTATAATTTATTTATCCCAATATTCTACATGGATATTTCGTACGTTATTGATGATAGGATATCTCTGGCCGTTAACTGGAAGATACATTATAGTTCCTCATTTAGAAAGTAATCAATTTATCGTCTTCTTCATTATCCTTATCATCGTCATTATCGTCATCGTCGATGTCGTTGCCGTTGCCGTTGCCGTTGTCAGCGGGCTCTTTATATGTCTTTTTTTAGTGATCGTGGTGGGTGCTGTTCCTTATATTCGAATCTGAATTGTTGTTCTTTGTTGTGTTGTTGTTGTGTTCTTTGTTGTACAATGTACATTGTACAGTACGTGTTCTGTCTTACGGCAAGGGATCAGTACAAAACGCGTAGAATTTCAATATGATCTGAATTTTTATATCTTATCTGTAGAAAATAAATTATAAGGAAAAACCCTGCATCTGATGAGATAGGCGCAGTAAATTTACTCTTTACTACTATCTAGCTACTTAATTAGATATATCAATGATTGTGTGTAAAAAATGGTAGGACATGCATGAATATGTTAATGAAATAAATTATATATTCTTATTTCACAAGATGTTGTTGAGGAAAAACAAGAGCGAAAACAATATATGATTTGTTGTGGAGCAACGATTGTATGCTCGTCACATGCTGCGAAACGTTGACAGACACCATAATATTGCAAATCCACGAGCATTTAATCCACTTTTTTACCATCATGAAGAAGTGTTATTGATGGAAGTTTGCATTTGCATCAACATAAGCGTTGGTATCGGCGTTGAGGTTTCTACTATTTTGTATTTCTAAGAGTAACACTATATTGGCATCCTTGATACGTAATTCGTTTCATCTTGTTTTTGGTTCACGGATCATAAACCAATTATCTATACAGTAATTATTCAATCTCATTGTTGTAGAACTTGTAGCTGTAGAAGCAGTGGCATTATCAGCACTAGTAGGTTCAAATATTGATTCTTGTATTACTTTAAAACCTAATCTTGTATAGAAATTAACATTTCTTTTTTCCTGTGTAACAAGGAATACATCAAGTTGATGTTGATCTGCTTCCTTTAATGCTTCATTCAATGCAGAACTACCAATACCTTGACCTTGATAATTTGGTAGTACAACCATCCGCTCAAGACGAATAATATTAATATTTTTTGGTATTTCTTGTTCTTGTTCTGTTTTTGTTGTTGTTTTTATTGTACCATCATCACCGTAATAAAGTTTTAATGCATTCTTTTCCTCATTTTCAAACCAATTGTTTACTTCTAATAAACGATGAAATCGATTCCAACCAAATTTGTATATCCCTAGTAACATCCCTACGCGTATCATATCCCATATACTCGGACCTTTATTATTATTATTATTATTATCAGATGGGACTACCCACATAAAGAATGATGTCATGGTCCTACTATGAGTCTGAATCCGTTGTCGAAGTTCCTCTCGTTCGTCTGCTCGTTCTCGTTGCTGCTGCTGCTGCTGCTGCTCGTTGTAGTCGTACGTGCATTTACAGCACGATGATGATGATGATGTATTACCATCAAGACGTAATCGAAAATTTCGTGAAAAAATAAATATAAGAAATTCTTCCATTCCTGCTCTTCTTTTTCTTTCTTTTTTTCTTCCAGGCGTTTCTTCCACCGTTACATCATTGTCATTATCATCATACCAATAATCATCATCACAACCGTGGTATATATACCGATATATAGGTGAATCTAGGAAAGCAGCAGCTGTAAGACGAGCAGCTGCATCAATTTGTTCTTCAGATAAAATTTCAAGTTGTACCATCATACTTATAATAACTGCATACAACAGTAATAAGTAAGTGTACCAAGTGGGTGGTTGTTGTGCTAACGTAGAAATAAGAGGTTCAAGGTTTAACGCTACTAACTACTAGTCAAGTAAACTAGAGAGAGAGAGAGAGAGAGAGAGAGAGATCTATATGTACGTATGATACACTGCCTACTTGTGTATTGTCGTTGCATACGATTATGTTGTTTCATCTGTTCTCTCAATGTATGTCTGATGTCACGAGAACGTAGTCCTATATTTTTAACCCCCACGAAATTCTTTGCATTCTCATGTATTGTATGTGAATTGTAATTAATCCATCGCGGCCGTTACGAAGATTCATTCGTACGGAATCAATTAATTAAAATCCATCTTGTATATTACTGTACTGTGAGCGTGAAAAGTATACTAAAAGTATACCACCGCGCACAACAGTGTATTCTTAGTACAGTGCTAAATACAGTGCTAATTTCAGACATGAGCCAAGTGAAAAAGCACTGTAAAAATACAAGTCGAATTTATTTTACAGCGCATTAACACATGAAAATTCTTAGTGGAAATGGCTATCCTACAGTGAAAAACCAGTGTAAAAGCATGCTGTAAAAAATAACAAGTTGAAAATATCAAATATCAAATATCAAAAACAACCACAAACACAACCACAACCACAACCACAACCACAACCACATACAGTACACAACAATAACAAGTAAGATAGATACCATATGCAAATAATGTGAGTACTACTTGTAGTAGTACCACAGAGTACTGTAGTACTGTAGCTAGTAAGCTAAATACACACCTTAGCAGTAACATATCTACATATGCAGGCATAGTAAGCTTGACACACTTTAGCAACCTTGCAACCACAAGTACAAGATCAATTATAACTGTGTGTTCTAGTACTAGTACTAGTACTAGTACTGGTACTGTATAATACTATGTATATACTGTAGGCAGTATTGTAAGCACACCTTAGGTAAAACCACGTCTATTGGAACAACCCAGGACGGGTTGACCGTTGTCTCCTCAGAATTTCTTAGACAGGGAGGAGAGGCGCCGCAGATTTTAGATAATAAGTTATGTATATATTGAAACAACCCGACAACAACAGCAACTATAATGGTTAAAGATTTTGAATCTTAATGGGAACATTTTTTGGATAGGATGCATACGCTAGCACTGTCAAATGTATAGTGTTCTCCCTCTGTATATTTCTGAACCTAGGTATGCGCAGCTACTTTTTTTCTTCAGTTAGGATGCATACGCAAGCACTGCAAAATATGTAGTGTTTTCTCTCCGTATGTTCCGGAAGATGAAGTGTAGCTAGTGAAGTGTAGCTAGTGCAGTGTAGATACATAACTTTTAATTTAAAAGCTGCTGCATTGCTCCTCCCCACCTTAAAAAGGTAGAGGAGTCAACGCCAAACTGCCTATTAGTGCAGTGTAGCTAGTGAAGTGTAGCGACAGTACTTCAAAGTGTAGTGTAATTTAGCTTGTGTAGTTCAGCTAGTTAAGTGAGTGCAGCTACAGTAGCTACAGTAGCTATAGTAGTACAGTTTAGCTAGTGTAGTTAAGCTAGTGTAATTTAGCTGGTGTAGCTGTTCAGTAAATTATTGTCGCATTGAAAATTTTGCTACTGTAGCTACTGTAGCTACCGTAGCTATCGTAGCTACCGTAGCTGCTGTCGCTACTGTAGCGCGCTTCAGAGTATCGCGGTGGAAATTTTTGAATTTTGTGCGCTGATTGACAATTTTTTCTCTAAGTAATTTATAGTACTGGAGATTAACCAGTAAGTGTCTGAGAAGTATACTAGGGGCTGTTCAAATATGTATACATTTCACTGAGTACAACCCAGTACTAATAAATTGCAGTGTAATTAGTATGGGAAAGTACACACTGGTACTTTTGAAAAGTATGCTTATTTGGTATACTTTCTCTAAAAACAAGCGAATCGCGTATACATTTACGTAAGACTGTACTGTGAGCGTGAAAAGTATACTAAAAGTATACCACCGCGCACAACAGTGTATTCTTAGTACAGTGCTAAATACAGTGCTAATTTCAGACATGAGCCAAGTGAAAAAGCACTGTAAAAATACAAGTCGAATTTATTTTACAGCGCATTAACACATGAAAATTCTTAGTGGAAATGGCTATCCTACAGTGAAAAACCAGTGTAAAAGCATGCTGTAAAAAATAACAAGTTGAAAATATCAAATATCAAATATCAAAAACAACCACAAACACAACCACAACCACAACCACAACCACAACCACATACAGTACACAACAATAACAAGTAAGATAGATACCATATGCAAATAATGTGAGTACTACTTGTAGTAGTACCACAGAGTACTGTAGTACTGTAGCTAGTAAGCTAAATACACACCTTAGCAGTAACATATCTACATATGCAGGCATAGTAAGCTTGACACACTTTAGCAACCTTGCAACCACAAGTACAAGATCAATTATAACTGTGTGTTCTAGTACTAGTACTAGTACTAGTACTGGTACTGTATAATACTATGTATATACTGTAGGCAGTATTGTAAGCACACCTTAGGTAAAACCACGTCTATTGGAACAACCCAGGACGGGTTGACCGTTGTCTCCTCAGAATTTCTTAGACAGGGAGGAGAGGCGCCGCAGATTTTAGATAATAAGTTATGTATATATTGAAACAACCCGACAACAACAGCAACTATAATGGTTAAAGATTTTGAATCTTAATGGGAACATTTTTTGGATAGGATGCATACGCTAGCACTGTCAAATGTATAGTGTTCTCCCTCTGTATATTTCTGAACCTAGGTATGCGCAGCTACTTTTTTTCTTCAGTTAGGATGCATACGCAAGCACTGCAAAATATGTAGTGTTTTCTCTCCGTATGTTCCGGAAGATGAAGTGTAGCTAGTGAAGTGTAGCTAGTGCAGTGTAGATACATAACTTTTAATTTAAAAGCTGCTGCATTGCTCCTCCCCACCTTAAAAAGGTAGAGGAGTCAACGCCAAACTGCCTATTAGTGCAGTGTAGCTAGTGAAGTGTAGCGACAGTACTTCAAAGTGTAGTGTAATTTAGCTTGTGTAGTTCAGCTAGTTAAGTGAGTGCAGCTACAGTAGCTACAGTAGCTATAGTAGTACAGTTTAGCTAGTGTAGTTAAGCTAGTGTAATTTAGCTGGTGTAGCTGTTCAGTAAATTATTGTCGCATTGAAAATTTTGCTACTGTAGCTACTGTAGCTACCGTAGCTATCGTAGCTACCGTAGCTGCTGTCGCTACTGTAGCGCGCTTCAGAGTATCGCGGTGGAAATTTTTGAATTTTGTGCAGCGCGATGAAATTTTTGAATTTTGTGCGCTGATTGACAATTTTTTCTCTAAGTAATTTATAGTACTGGAGATTAACCAGTAAGTGTCTGAGAAGTATACTAGGGGCTGTTCAAATATGTATACATTTCACTGAGTACAACCCAGTACTAATAAATTGCAGTGTAATTAGTATGGGAAAGTACACACTGGTACTTTTGAAAAGTATGCTTATTTGGTATACTTTCTCTAAAAACAAGCGAATCGCGTATACATTTACGTAAGACTGTACTGTATACTTTGTTTTAGGGCGGGGGATATTGCTTAGAAGAGGGGTTGAACATCGGATACCCTCCCCATCCCTTCAAAGGGATAAGAATGATTAAAAAAAAAATATTGCCACTATTATCTGTACTCTATTATTTATTATCCTCATGAGGCCTTATCCTTTTCTGACTTACAAAGAGTATTCTTGATTTCCACCTCTAATGCTTTGTTTTTGCCTCACAGTAACATATCCCTTTGCTTCATATGCTCTTCTTCTATCAATTCAACACAGTGTTTGCGGTCGTTTCATTTCATCTTTTTTTTTAAAATCTTTTTCGAATCAAACTAATTAGATTATCTGATGAATGTTACTATTAATTTGAGAGATACTTATAGTAATCGACACTATAACTTCAAGACAATCTAGCTGTTAGGGTTTGAATACAACATACCATGAAGATAAAATGAACAACAGGTCATTTATAAATTAAATGGTGATTCCAAATTGCTCTAATTCTAATACCTGGATGTATATGGTATACAGTATATATTATTATTATTATTATTATTATTACCCCCCGGTACGTTATTTGTTTCTTTGTTCAGTTTAATAATACATCGGTTTCGTTTTTCGTAAAAGAAACTCCACTTCTTTTTATGTCATCATCAGTCCCACCACTCCTCCATCGGATATATTCTGAAACAGACATTCCTTCCAATGCAATAGTTAATGGATCTTTTTCTTTATCATCATCATCCATGTTGTTGTTGCTGCTGTTGCTGCTGCTATTGGAACTCGTTACTGCTGTGGCTGTGGCTGTGGCCGTTGCCGTTGCTGTGGCTGTTAATGATTCTGATACATTATAATTTGGATCAGCAAAGAATGCTATAGACGTACGGGGATGTTTCGTAGCTTCAAATAAATCTTCTTTATTACTACCACTATTTATTGATCCTGGACCTGCAACACGATGTAACGTTGCACGTAATATATTCTTCGTCCAACCAGATAGTAATGAACCAACATTAAGAACCAATGTTCCCTCTACAAAAGGAACTGTTTTCCATCGTCCATTATGATATAATTCCAATCCAGATATACCATCTGTTGATAATAATGTAATTGTTCCATAATCGGAATGTTCCTTACATCTATTTCCAGTCGTTATGGAATGTGTTGGATAGTACGTAATAAGACGTAATGTATCATTATGTTCATCATGTAATTTTGCGAAGAAATCGACATCGATTTCATCATCATCGATTTCATCATCATCGATTTCATCGTCTTCGGACGATGATAGTAATCCAACAGCGATATGACGAAGGATATCAGTTTTTATTAACCGCAACACATCAACATATTTTTTTATTATATTATTATTATTATTATTATTATATTATTATTATTATCATTACTACTTCTATCAACATAATCATATTGATCTACAGAATCAAGCATAGCATACACCTTCGGATCAGTCGGATGTGATACAACGTCGACAACTGCTACTGCTTTGTTGTCTTCTTGTGTTTGGGCACTATTATTACTATTATTATTACTTCTTGCTGCAAGGAATTGACTTGCTACTTGAAGAGTTTTTAATTGATGGTCTGAAGTGAGTAAATTCGATTGAACAAGAGCAAATCCACTATCTTTTAATGCAGATACAAGTAATCGAGATGTTTTTCGTGAAGGAAGGTTTGTAATAACGGTACTGGTAGTTGTCGAACTACTACTACTACTACTACTACTTGTTGTTCCGTTATCGATATCGACGTTGTTATCGTCAATTATTCTCTTCGTTGTCGTTGTTGTCGTTGTCGTCGTCGTATCGATATGAATGAGAGGAACAGTGACAACATCATCGTTGCCATCGTCGTCTAATTCTGTTGCATCCTGATTATTGCGATGCATCATTGTCGTTGCTATTGCCGTTGACGTTGCCGTTGTGGTAGTCGTGATTGTGACGAAACCAAAGGAAGATATGGGGTAGAACAATAACAATAACAATAACAATAATAATGAATACACGTTCATATAATATCCTTCATAACTTCTATTTTTATCTATATCAAAACGCCAGAATATATTCGATGTCACTTCAGGTTATTATCTATCTCGTCGAACTGCTGTCCTCGCGACTGTCTTCATTCATTGCTTGTTCATTATTACATTGTGTGATTTTAATCAAACTTCGAAACTCCACAAACTTCTTGTGTGAAAACAAAAACGTCGCGCGTTTTTGGCGTGCTAAATTGAAAATTAAAATCTTCTCTAATTTGATTAACAACAACAATAAGAACGACACGCGATCATTACAGCAAAGCAAAGATTTTGACGAAGATCCAACAAATAATCAGATCGAGCAATCATATCATTGTTGTGTGCAAATTGTAAAGAACAAGGGATTGCAATACTTAATGAAAGGAAAATAGATCTGTCCAGTACTGTAAGTAAAATCCTGAATCTGTAAGTTTGAAATTGATTCCAATATTCCAAGTTTCGATTAAATTAAAATCCATTATTCGTATTCGTTCGTCATTATACCAGTCAATGTACAGTACGCTCTTTAGTATATTCAACAAGGTCACATATCGCGACTCGCATTTATGTCGGGAGTGTTCTGTGTATTGGCATGTAATGTAAAGCATAGCATTGATGATTGTATTTTATTGCGAATATATAGTATTGTTGAATATTATCAGGTCCTATCCGGACGATATTGAATATCTTCGCCTTTTATTTTTTTCAGCATGAATAAAGAAAGAAAAAACTCATCCTAATCGATCTCCGTTTTTTGTTTGTTTTTCTTCGTATATATATATATATATTACTATTATTTTATGACTTCTGAATTAGACTCTTTTCAATTTTAAACAAAATGGAGACGACTAGTACGCTAAAATCATCGACGGCAACAACCGATCAAGTTATACCTGAAACGATCCAGGAAGGTTTTGAAAAGATTATTGCACAGGGTGCAATGGGTTTTGTTTTAGGTGGTATGGCTGGAATTGTTTTAGCAAGAGGTGGTGGTTCCTCTAGTGCACGACGTGTATTAGCTGGATTCGGTGCAGGGATCGGATCAGGTGCTGCATGGACAAGAACATCAATGGACATAGATGATCTTTTACAACTTTAACGGGCAAGAAGGAATAAATAGATATATAGTAATAATATAACAATTTAATTAATAATAATAATAATAATAATATGGTGGATGCAAACGTATTATTGCCCTTATTATTATTCATTATTGTAGCCTCCTATTTCACTTTTTGATTCTAAACCATCTTTTTTTCCTTCAGGCAAAAATCATAATACATGTGTCTCCACCGAGCACTCTTGCATATGATGACGTATGGTCGGCAAATGCATTATTGTGATGTGATGGTATGATTTTTGCGCGGTGGAGAGTTCGTTCTTGCATACGAATTGTTGGTAACAGCAGCTGCTGATGCCATATTTGGATGAAAGAAAACGACTCAAAATTATAGTATAGTACAAATGTCGACAGTCGACAGGGAAAAGATAGATGTTCTCGAAAAAAATGATTGAAGGATCTATCAAAGGTAACTGTAATGTTCAGATGATTGCCCATTTCTACACCTCCCAGAATGGACGAAGAACTATAATAAGGATGCTCACGTTGTCTCGACTTCGGCGTACCCGAATGGCTTGATCGCTCAAAATTCTCGCTACCTCAGCCGGTTCTCCTCTATGCGCTATTAGTTCTTGTCTAGCCAATGCGATAGCATCCTGTGATCGGAAGACGTCGAAAAGGCCGTCACATGCTAGCAATAGGAATTCGTCACTGTGACTCATCACCTGAGATAGAAAACAGGAAAGAAGAAGGAAGTAAGTAAGAGATAAATTCTTTCGCGATTTTTCCGTATCATGCCATGGCATGTCATACCGTGTAACACATGATTTTATTACTTACCAGTGATGCGATTTCTGGTTCCGCACTGACAAGTGGGGCTGTTAGGTCTTTTGCTTCTGAATTCTCATTCAATCCACGAGCAATTTCGTCCGCTTCATCTTCTAACATTGCCTTTATTCCCATCTTGAACGATTTATCTCCAAAGGCTCTCGTGATTGCCAATTCACCCATAACTCGTTTATGCAAAATGAAACCACCAGCTGCCCTGACTCGTGCGGCCTCGTCTGGTCTGCTTGGTTTGTGGTCACTAGTAAGTTCGACACATTGTCCACCCACTCGACACAGCACTACACGACTGTCACCAACATTAGCTGCAAATAACCGTCTACCCATTACAATTAGGGTAGCTGCGGTAGAGCCACTTTGCGGAGCATTCTTAGGAGTAATAAAATCTTTATCTGTTTTAAGATATGACTTCTTCAGTATTTTACGCATTAATTCAGAGGCGGGATCTTCTGTTGCTTGTTCTGGTCGTGCCATTGATCGGCTGCTTTCGATCGCAGCAGTTAAAGCTTCTTTTCCGCATACATAGCCTGTCGAATGTTATGTGGCAAAACATCAACAAGGTAGTTCGAACATTCGTCACCTCCGTGACCATCAAAGACGGCCGCAAATGTGGTCATTGTTAATTCTTGTAAAGTATCTTTGGGTTCATTCTTGTAGTATCCGTGTCGAGGCTCATACAGTAAGCTTTGGACGACAATAGTTCGATCTTCCATCGTAGGACGGGCACCGATAGCTTCTGAGATTCCGTAGTCGAATCGATTCAATGAAAAACCCGTTCTACCAACAATAAATTCGTCTCCAATCGATAATGACCCCATGCCTTTATAACCATAGGGACCAACAAGTCTCATGTATGAACCATTCTGCAAAAGGGAAAGAGGAAGAAATCGGTCGACGTATGAGTTAGTTACGTTTATTTGCTCGTAGAGTTTATGAAATAAAGAAATAGAACTTCCCATCTTCCGGGTTTCAAAATTAATTAAGATCACCCACCCCACCCCACCTCCTACAGAAACCAAATCATTCTAATGAAAGTAGCAATGAAAATTAAATGGATAATAATTAATGGTAAACTCACCGTACTTTCCAAATCGACTAAGACAAAACTTCCAATACCTGCAGGTTTCGCCCCTCCTCTATTGTTCTTTCGGTTCGGGATATATACGATAGCACCATGTTTTCGACTTAATTCTCTATCCATGATACATAAATCAGCTTCATGGGCTCGACCAAATACGAAAGGACAACGTGATGCATGAATATCAATAAGTTTCCCCCGCATAGGTCCCTTAGAACAATGGATAGTAATCTTTTGTTTTCCTTCATTGACATCTTCAACGTTAAAGACGGAATTACCAGCTGCAAAGGACGCACCCTTGCACAAGATCCACCGGTCGGCATCTAATGATAAGATCTGTGCCTCTCTCATGGGTCCGTCTGGACCATTACTCTTCCCAGAAAAGATCTTCGCCTTACCAACTCTAACGGCAGCATCACCTCTATCACCACGAATATGCCATCCCGTTGTCATTCCTGATCGCATTGCGTATCCAGCGGCTTGTTCTCCATCGAAATCTGATAATCGTGCAAGTATCCCAGCGGACGGTCCCGTCATACTATCATCCATCCGTCTACAAATATCGTCAGGATTATGTGAGGATGCGGCACCGTTTCCGATCGTTGTATGTCGTCCATATAATGTCCAAAATGCTGTACCTGGTTCCGGCTTTCCCTCGTCCTCATCTTCGGATGTTGTAAATTTGAGACATACACGAAATAGTGCTCTTGTATATACTTCTCTACTTGAAGCAAATTGTCTTCCTCCTCTAGACCAACCTTCATTTTCTCCTCCTGTTCCACCCGCGCTGGACGATCCCGCGTTCGGATTATTTGATACGGCAAGCATATTAGTATTACTATTATTATTGCTAATAGCGCTATTCGTTGTGGCCATTTTATTATTGGTATTGGTTGTGGTTGGATTACTTTTGTCGTTGTTATTGTTGTTATTCTTTTGTGATCCGGTGCGATCAAAATTAAGCAGGGAAGAAGACGAAGGAATCCGAATCACCACCACCACTAACTGCTACTATTGTTGTTGTTGTGTTGTTCGAAGCTGATTTTGGAACTGTTGGCATATCCGTACGCAATAAAACTGCGTGATTAATATGTTATATTATATTGGTTTCGTTTCGTGGAGAATTTTCCCGAGTCCGAGGTATCTATTTTTTAATCCTATTTCGATATGGATAACGTTCAGGAAACTATATTGTCCTCCTTCTATTTTTTATATTCCGATGATTGATTTTTGTTGTTAAGATTTTTGATCTTTATTCGATCGACATGCAATAAAAACAGATTGATAGATAAGTTTGTTCGATCGCTCTGCCTCTATTTTTTTTCAAGGATGGTATAGTCATGCGTGCGATGAAGGGAGTAAGAATAATGACAATAGAGATGACAAATAATCAAATAAATCGTTGTGTTAGTTACAGCGTGTAGTTAAAAAAAAACATTTAAAAAAGAGGTCATCGTTCTCTTTTTTCGCTCGTTACTCCGTTTCCTGCGCGAAACCACACGTACAACTCTCTGTGGCTATTTTTTTGAATTGAAAAATTATTTGTGGCTCTTTTTCTTGTCGACTAATGACAGTAACAATTGAAATACACCAATGGCAACAACGTCACAAACGGCAATGTTGGAGCGACCCAATCGTCCATAGATTGCTGTTGGTGTTGATCTATTACTTTCTTTAGAACTACTTACCTCACGTACTCTACCGCAATACCAACAACGGTTAATAGGCGTGTTGATAATTTTCGAGCTATAATTACACTCGCGTAAAAAGATCGTTATCTCTCACCGTTAGTTTTACACGAGTTACGACTGTGCGTGGGCCAATGTTGATGAAATTTTACTGTATGCCTGACATTTTTTTCATTCCAAGAAAACAACGAGGAAAGAATCTAGCGCAGACACGGACACTGCCTTGCTCAGCTACAATGCGAAAAATGGCGCAATAATGCATGCCCAGCTGTTCTGCGAGCGCGACGATGCCCTGACCCGAATCGTTTATGCACGATTGGAGAATTCAGAATTCAGCATTCTTGAGACTACAATTGTACCTGTATCAAACAATAGATAGTGTAGAATTATTATACTACCTACTATTACTAATAGCTACTGTAGGCTAGGAAGAGAGAGAGAGAGAGAGAGAGAGTGAGATAATAAGACATCTTCTCCCCCCCCCTCCTTCTATTTTAGACAAGCAAGTATACATTTGCTTTTGCTGCAGGTGAAATTATGAGTGAGGCAGCAGTGTGAACCCTAGGGGTAAGCTCCATTGAAAAAGTTCATCAGAGCGAAGTCCATATATATAACTAAGCACATATACACATATACTTATCCTCTTCCTTGTATGAATGAGATATGGGAACTATCTACTACTTATAATATGGAACAATGGAAACATACAAAGAAATGACAAAATGGCACTCACAACTTTTTTTTAATTCGTGCAGTTAGTGGATGGCGGAAGGACGGGAAGAGCGAGAAATCTAAAAATTTGTCGACACTAGCTGTCGACTCATCACCAAGAAATCTCAAATCAAGATCGAGACAGAAGGCAGGGAATAGAAATGAATAATGAATCAATCAATCACAGCAAGCAAGAAGATATAATCATCATAAACTACGTTCGACGTTAATACCACAGCAAATACGAAAGTTATCCTCAGCAAAAGGAATGCAATCATCGCATCAACCTTGACAAAAATCGACAACCGACACATCATATACAGCATCGTTTATCTTAATTCAGTACAAGACCAATTTTCGATTCAAAAGTATTTTCCTATTTAATACGATGATTCTGCTGCGTACTACTATTTCCCTTATGATCGTTTTAATTTGTAATCTTTTCAAGTCTTCAATAAGTCTAATTCCAGCGAAAACTATCAAAGGAAGTCAACCCCCCATACGGGTACTACATGGACAGAAGATTCGAACACCGACCGGATTTTCGATACCGGTTCGTTCACGACGACCAACACCATCACCATCAACCACTGCCGTTTACGCATCCACTGGCAACGATGATGGTATTTCTTCCATGAGGGCTGGTGAAATAAAAAAAGAATTAGAAAGTTATGGCATATCAACGGTGTCATTCTATGAGAAATCAGAATTAGTAAAGGCATTAGAAAAGGCGAGAGCAGACGGTCTCAAACCAAAATCCACTACAACGACGACGGCATCATCATCATCATCATCATCCTCTTCTTCCGATACAAATTCAAAGTCAACAAAGAAGAAAAAGAGGCCGTCCGCAGACGACGACGAAGATGTAGAAGAAGATTCCAGACCACGAGAGGAACGTCTCATAGATGAATTGGTAAAATGTCAGGCAATGAAAGCAGGTGAAATGAGAAAGGAATTGGAAGGGTTAGGGATATCAACCAAATCTTTTTTTGAAAAATCAGACTTTGTGAAGGCGTTAGCCGATGCACGTGTCGATGGAGTTGGTGTTGAAAAAGAAGGTTATGCTGAATATTCCAATGTCGAAGTTCTCACCGATGCCGCATCAGGTCCGAGACCACCTGCAAGTGCTCAAAAAGAGGAACAACAAACAGGCGGCGGCGGTGGTAGTCCGTTCGGAGGTGGAGCTAGTCCATTTGGTGGCGGAGGAGGTGGTGCTAGTCCGTTCGGGGGAGGAGGTATGCCCGGTGGAATGAGTGGTGGAGGTGGAATGGGAGGTATGGGTGGCATCGCAGATATGTTAAAGAATATGGGTGGTGGCGGTGGAGCTGCAGCTGGTGGCGGTGGAGCTGCAGCTGGTGGCGGTGGAAATCCATTCGGTGGTATGGGCGGCATGGGTGGTATGGGTGGTGACGCCATGGGGAAAGCTCAAGAATTAATGAAAAATCCAAAAGTAATGCAACTAATGATGAAGGCACAAGGTAATCCAAAGATAATGGCGGCTATGCAAGAATGTATGTCAAATCCAGCTGCATTCGCAAAGTATCAGAATGATCCGGAAGTATCTGAATTGCTCAAAGAGCTACAAAAAGTGATGTAATAATAATAATAAATTACCATCAGTTGTTTCGATCCAATTTTTTCTAAAGAAAAATAGGAATCAGCATGTATGTACTGTTATTATATGAAGGCTAAATTATAGTGAGAAAAAAATTGTTTCTCATTGTCTATGAAAAGCTTGTGATGATTCCATTTTGACTTGAAACCAGTTTGGGATAAGTTCAATGTGTTCAGCCTTGGTTCTAATCTAGGTCTAATACAGTCACTAGATAACCATATGAAAGGAAGACTGCAATTTTGTTTTGAAATGTCAGTGCTATTGATATGGGTACAGTTTTCTTATATTTCCTAGCTTATTTGATCATGTTCCAGTATTGAGCCATTCCACTTTCATTCCATTTTTTCCTGATGCCTTGCTTTTCTGGCATTTTCATCATTATCATGCAACTCCTTTTACATTGATTGACACCCTCACATTTTTTTCTTTGGAAAGGATATGATGCATGTAGGCAGTACTAAGTACATTTGTAGAGGCACAATGGTGGGAAGAACATCTGGGCAAGGATCCAATCCAAGATGGGTATGTAATACCAGTAATGAAGGTACTACAAGGTCACCTGGAATCACCAAGACTTACTATGGGACAGGTACGTACCAAAAATGATTATGGCAGGACTGCAATTTAAATCGACTGTGCATGAAACTTGTCTATACTACAAACAAGATGAGGAGAATGACAATCTTGCCCTCACCTTAGTTAGACAAGTAGATGATTATATGGAATGTGATAGAATTAGAGAAATGATTCAAGCTAGAATGACCAACCCATTGAACCAATTAAGAGCGATTTGAAGTTCCAAGCTGATATACAAAGAAACAGGTAGAGTTCCTGAATCAATAAAAGAATAGAAGTAATTGTTAGAATATCAAATTGGGTAACTACAACAAACAATTATTGGTGAATTAATCTATGCTTTGACGGTATGTTGAGCTGATATATCAATAGCAGTGGTAACATAAAGTCAACATTCACATCATGCTCAGATCCATTCTTAGGATGTTTTAATATATATTGGTATCCTCAACCTCGAATGGATCTGCCTCTATTGTAAATGATCCAACAACACCAACGCAAATCCAGTGTATCAATCAGCACCATTATTACAGCTATAAAAATTTGATGGACAACGGAATGCATTATAAGTTATAGGCTCCTGCAATACAACATGGGCATCAGATTGGACCAAAAGGCATCAGATTGGACTTAAAGGCAATCAATGGGAGGTGTTGTTATGATGCTAACAGGAGCAGCAGTATATTATCTAACAGGACTACAACTAACAATTGCACAAAGCTCAACAGAAGCTGAATTCATGAATATGGGAGATGCTGGTAATAAAGAAGCATTATACTTACAATGGATACTAGAAGAAATTGGACTTAATATGGACAAAGCAACACGAATTTTAGCACAATACACACCAGCCAACAAGATGGTAGATGTGACATGTAAAAATGAAGCACTTTGTAGACCTTATTGATACATCGACAGATGAATACAACAGTGATTCTCTGAGCAAACCAACAGGGCAGGGAGAGCAAAATTTTATGAACACATGGACGTCTTCATAGGAAGATGAAACCCAGTATATACAACATATTGATCAATCAAAGGCACACATAATTAACTATGTGTCTGTCTCCACTTACAGATATAATTAACTATGTGTCTGTCTCCACTTACAGATCTAACCCTCTCATCTCACTATTACCGTCTACATCTAACTCTTGTTTAGATGGTCTAGATGCTGCAAGTGTGGAGAAGTGTAGGAGTAACACACACACAAGTAACTAGTGAATGAATGCCCAAGGACTGCACAGATCATACCAGTAGATATAGTACGCACACTAATGAGCAACTAAGCTCACACTTCTAATAGTAAACACTATTTACATACAATAGAAATCCCAAAACCCCTTAATATGAAACTAAATTGATTTATTAAAACAATTTTCAAATATCGTATATTACCTTTAAAAACAACCACGCATAAAAAAGCCAATATAGTTGTACCAAAGCATTTCTCAAATGGAATTCACCAGTCCGTCTGAATCTTTAGAACAGCTCTGGAAATGATTACAAATTTTAACGGTCATGATTTCTAAAAATTCAACGATACAATCTCTGTCGTTTCAAGAATCTCTGGCAAAAGAGAATCAAAAAATCGTAAGGCCCAACAAGAATCAGACAAAGCTTACGTTGCGTGATGTCCTGCGATCCACACCGCATTCTTTTTTTACATCGTGGTTATCAATTGGTGTAGTGCTCGTGGTACGTTTTCAGCAGTGGATGCTCTGGCACTGCACTGCAACACTTCTGAATGTTAGGAAAGCTCTCATAAAATTCGCGCGGAACGCCGTCAAACTGCCCCAAGTCAAAGAGGTCACCAAGCGGGGCACGAATGTACAAATCTCCAATGCTGAGGTCTTTGCCCAGTAAATAGGGTCCACCCGACACTTCCAGCCTACCCTCCAGCAGCTCCATGGCCACGCGGAGAAATCCTGTTGTATGGTAGGCCTGCCTATTTTTTGCACGTGTCGCTGCGTCTTCGTCTTTTGGTGTCAGTAGCAATATCTGATCCACAATTGCAACTGCTTCGTCGACCAGCAGTGCGTGCTTGGCATTTTTTGGGTACAGATTGGGAATGTGGTGCTCGGGGAGTTGGTGAGCAGGAACATCCCAGCTCAGTTTTGCGGCGTAGCGTGCAATGGCATGGCTTTGAGAAAATTTGGTCCCGCACTCCAGGTTGAGTTGTGGGAGGTTGTTGGTTATGTAGTCGGCAGTGCGCACTCTGTCCACTGGAGCGTCGGGGTACATGACTTTGGGCACTTTTTTAAACCGAGGAAGGGACACCCGCTGATCGACCCAGCCGTCTTTGCCAAGGGAATTGAATAAAGCAACTCGTGAAGCGAGTGCCCTGCCACGAAATTGGAAATACTGCAGAGTTGGGAGGATTTTGGTGGCAGAACTCATGATATGTTTGCAAAGATTAAAATTATAACATTTATTTATATTCTTGCATTATACATCTTACATTCCCAGGAATTGAAGTAAGTCTTAAGTCTCCTTAGTCTTAGTAGAGCTTAGGCCGAGAAAAATTATGCGCGAAATAATTGTGATTCAATAATTGCGAGTGAGTCATTTTTTTGAACTTGCATCGCATCCTCCAAAAAAGAGTATGCTATGCATGCAGCGCATACTGTAGTTTACATCGTACTGTAGTTGTCCATCTATTGGGGTCTAAAGGAGATGGGAATGGAATCAATCAATCCACATATCGAATAGAAGAATCATCCATAAATCAATGTTTTTAATTCTTATAAGTATTGTGGGCACTATCGCTTTTACCTTAGAAATTTTGAAAGATTCTTGCCGTCAACGTGATCATCGCTAAATTTTTCGTACTTTGTTAACGCGTGAAACTTATAACGGTGTTGGTCAACGCTCATGATTTGAGCTACTTATGCCATTTTTATGATACTTAGATAATTGTATCTCATTTCTTTATGCGTGAGCGATTTATCGTTTTTCCTATTTCTTATTTAGCGTGCCTAATCACCGTTAGAGGCGCTTCTTTGAATGTGCGTACCGGATAGATTCCTATATATTTACGTGCATTCGTGCTGCTAACAAAAATTACAAATTTAATTTAAACTGAAGACTTTTTTAGAAGGAGTGCAAACGATCGTTCCTCTCCTACTAAGAGTCACTGGACAAAAAGGGATTCTAGTCTGACCCAATAAAATCAATAAATCAATCAATAACTAGTGCGATTTGTTGAAATCATCCTTCCGACACGACACAAAATAAAGGAATAAGAAGGTGGTTTATTATATTATTATATTATACTATAACACGCACACAACAATGAGATTAGCATCAGGAACTATTGCGTCCTTGGCGTTGACTATTGGAGCGCTATTGGTATTAATAGTGGTGGATTTGTCAACAAACAATATTATTAATAGCGGAAGAAGACCACCCAAAACTTCCTTTCTACGCCCATTAGCATCATCTTCTAGGCGCCATTTGTACAACTATTCAAAAAATTCTAGCAGCAGCAACAGTGGTAGTTACAGTAGTAGCAGCAACAGCGGTAGTTACGGCGGAGACTACAGTAGTTCCAGCAGTAGCTACATGAATTCAAAATATTCGAACGGTGATGGCTCATACGGTGGCTCATACGGTGGAACGAATGCACCATCGTCACAGTCATCATCATCATCACAGCAGCAACAACAATATGGAAACAATTATGCTAACTATGAAGATAATAGCAGCTACAACAATGATCAGAACTATCAGAATCAACAGTATGAGAATAGTAACTATATTTGGCAAAGTGACGATGATGATAATTACAAAGGCGACGATGGATCGTACTACAATCAGAATAGTAACTATAAAGCCGACGGAAATTACAATGGTCGAGGACAATCATGGGGTGGACAAGCCGTACAGGGATACTCGGACGATGAAGAACCGGTGGTTTATCAAGAAGGCCTTGATGAAGACGGTGAATTATGGAATTTTTTTGGAACGATTCCGGGCTTATCAGCAAAAGAAACTACAGCAGTATCAGTTTTAGGAATCGTTGTTTCTTTATCGGTAATATTCCTTATGTTCCTTGCATGTGGTTATAACCTATTTGATGTAGTTGGTATGTATTGTTGCTGTGGCCTTTTTGGTCATACAGATGCATCATCAGGACCAACGGAAACAGTTGAAGATGGGTTTGTTAAGCTTGGTGAGTATTAAAATAATGGTAATGATAATGACCGAATCGAATGAATCGAATCGCAAACCATCAACATCAACACATACATTATAAACAATCTATTTTTCTCTCGATGATAAGTTGATAACACAAAGAAAACTTGAATGTAAACCAACGGAGAAAATAAGTCATGAAGAATCTCACCGAGTAGTAAGTACTACAGAAAAAACGAGCCGATTCATTCTCGTTCTGTAATTTTAGAAACAATAATAGTTCCATAGAAGTAAAATAACAAAATATATAATGAAAATAGTTGTATTATATTACATTTTATCAGATTTAGTTAAATGAAATACACATGAAACGACATTGGTCTATAGCGTAGTATTGTTAATAGTCGCGAAGTTCATAGCAAGTATTTGTTCTAGCGTAATCCAGAGCTTGGCAGACACAAAAAGTTGAAACAACCACCATGCCCATCGTATCTCGTATTGTCTTTTTGAGTGAATAAGACGACTGACAAATGGATGAGACATCTATACGCTGTGAATGGAGAATAGTAATTTGGATCGAATCATCGAATTATATTCTCATATACACACAACTGCACACATACAACACCTAAATCGTGTATGCAAATTTACTATTCAGTTGTGCGATTCTTCAAGCAATCGCTAAGCATACGAGAACCACAAACACAGGCTAGGCACATATGCACTCCTATAAAATGAACACAACATCATAGGTACTGGTTACGATACTATGGACGTTGACTTTGTATATATCTATCTAGCTATTATTGCGAATCATACAGTCAGTCTGCAACGCTAAGCTTTTTTTTCAGAAAAAAATGAAGGAGTGGTTGATTCCACCACATTGTTTGTACTGAATATCGCGATTGCGTCAGATATTTTGATTACTGAAAAAAAAAGCGTCTGATTCGATTACGATTACGATTAGGTCGGGGACCGTAAGTTTTTTGTTTCTACCATTACTTTCTTCCACCACTACCACTACCATTGAGAAATACAGAAACCGCTGCCACCGCTACCGCTCCAACAGCTATACCGGCAAAAGAAGATTGTAGAACTAACTTTTTTTGTTGACTTGTAATTCTTTCTGCTTCCTCCTTCCGTTTTCTTTCTTCTTCTACCTGACTAGCTTCTTTGGGGACTTTTCGTTTTCGTTTTTTTCGTCGCTTTCGCCGTCGTTTCGTTCTATCATCATCATCATCAGCGTCGTTGTCATTATTGTTGTTATTTGTTGTTGCGTTCGTCGTCATTTCGTTGCCCGCCAGAGTTCCCCCAATTCACCATCATTGTCGTCATTGTTATTTTTGCTGTTGCTGTTAGTGCCATCATCATCATTCAATTTGGCTTTTCCTCCCCATACCATACGATCCATTCGTCCATCAAGATTCATATCTTGTCCACGTATCGCTGCTGTAATTTGTGGTGTTTTCGAATGTGCCATATTAACATCCTGCAGGTACAATCGTTTAATATGATCATCGAGGTCACCCTCATTTCTTCGGTACTTTTCATTATACCATCCTACAGTAAACAATCCGAAATCAATCAAAACGACAATGAAGTAAGTGTAAGTGTAAGTGTAAGATTATTATACCAAACATAATTATTATCTTCTATCAGATATATATATACATACATATATATATATATATATAGCATTCATCTTCATTTCCGTCACATCAATCAAAAATACCAGTCCCCTATTTTCATATTGAATAAAATGAGACATGTAACACTCACCAAAGCCACATATGCTACCTAATATCAAGGTGTACATGGCAATTTGCGGCTGAATCCCGACGGTAATAGTGGGGCGCGGTGCCATCGTTGATTCTTTTTTTTGTCTCCCCGTTGGCTGTAGACGATAGAACTGTAAGGTTTGTCTACAGTAGTATCTTGATGTGATTTTGATGAATTTCGATTTGATTTCGATGTGTTCTCATGCTTTCTGCGCTTTTTCGAAGCTTTCTCATCTGCTTTTTCTCGACAAGAAATATTAATAATTATTTATTTGCTGGTATTCGTGACTGATCAATACGGGACCAACTGCGCGCATGTATGCGCAAGCTAATTGAATCACAAAAAAGTTCAAATTCAAAATAACTTTTGAGAAAGTGCTCTTAACGCTCTATCCCTGGACCATCTTCCGTGCATACGTGGATAAAAGTTTGTACGAAAAATTTAAAAAATCGCAGCCCCCTTATTTTAACACGTCATCAAATATCGAAAAAAATATTTAAAAACATTATTAACAAAATAATCGCATCCCCCAACCGCGCGATTTTTTATATTTTTTAGCGATTTTTTAGCGACTTGTTAGTGACGTGTTAACTAACAAGTCACTAACAAGTCACTAACAAGTCACTAACAAGTCACTAACAAGTCACTAACAAGTCACTAACAAGTCACTAACAAGTCACTAACAAGTCACTAACAAGTCAACTAACAAGTCACTAACAAGTCATATTGCTTGGTCCAGGTTTTCAACGAAAATTGTTAAAAAGTTAGGAATATCGTGTCGGCGAAATAAACGAATTGCACACGTTAAAGCGGAATCTGTCCGTATGGTGCCACTTTGACATATGTGTCGTTCACATACAAAGTTTACCGCTGCGATGAAGCCGACGACAATCTATTGTTCCTGTTGGTGACAACGACATGAAGAATAAGGATAAGAATGAGAATGAGGAGAAACGGTGGATCAAAAGCAAACATCCATACGGACACGATACGGACAAATACGGACACGGACAGAAACAAAAATGCTGATGGGATCTTCACTAATAATAATAAATGGTCTGATTCCTACGGAAGTCAGTTAAGATAGAGAGAAGTAGTTTAATCAATTTAGATTTATTATTCATCTGGCATGCGCACAACACAAGTAATGCGTTAATTCTATTGTACTGCATTCTTTTTATTCATTTACTAACGCACAATGTGTTTATTCTATATACAAAAATCATTACTATGATCTGCATACGTTGTTATTGGAAATGTATCCGTTAGGTTACGTTTTAAACTTGAAACAATGGATGACCACTCTCTAAGTCGTACTGGACAAGAATACATATAGATTCCATCACCATTTTATGATGTTCAATACCATGCCTAAATTCTGTAGCAAGAATCTTAAATCCTTTGATCCTAGAGTTGAATGTTTCCTGTCGGGACTTTGCTCGAGCTTTGAGTTCTTTCAATTCGGCGGAATCAGTTCTACGAGTGGTTGAAACAGTCTGCCCATCCTCTACTCTATAACTGCTATCAGCAATGGCTCTTTTACCTGCTGGGATCTTGTCTTTCAAAGATGGTTGGGGATTATCCTTATTACCGTCTCCGTATTGAAATATTGTGAGATCGTTCTTGCTCGCTGGATATGGACCTTTCATATGCACAAGACGATTTTGGCGGACAGCGACTGCTAGCTCATACGTTAATGCTGCCCCATGAGATTTGTGAGAAAACCATTTTGAGCCAGGATCCTTTCGAACTTCATGAGTTTTGCAGTGCACCCCATCAACACTTATGATAAATATATCGTTTTCATCAAGTTCACCGTCTTTGAACCACCTGATCTTTTTGTCTTTCAAAGCTTGGAATTGTTTGGTATACTTTTTCACAATCTCAGCATCTTGATATCTAACACCCCAAAAAGCTTCAAGGATGGTGTAAGTGGGATAAGCTTTCAGCCAATGCAATGACATGAAGAAATGCTTCAATTTGAAATCTTTGTCCTTGATGATCCTGTCTTCTTCTTCAATCTGATGAAAATCTCGGTGAAGCTTGGTTATTGCAATAGAAGATACCCCGTAGAGTGCCCTGAAACGTTCTTCGTTACGCTCTTGTTTAACTCTTTTTTGTCGTATTTTAGTGTAACCGCAGAATTCCAAACCTGCGAACCTTATATCATCAACAGATTTTTGTGATGGTTCTTCATCAATCGTATTGTCTGTATCATTTATTGCAGCACTTGCTTGAGGAGTAATGCGTTCTCTTTCACGTGTACTTCCCCTCCCCTGTGCAGGTGCATTATTCACTAAGCTACCTCCATTGCGAATGAATAATCGACGTCGTGCTCCCGCTTTGATTTGCGCCGGACCTATACCACCACAAAGTCTTCCAGAAAGAAATAACGTTGAATGCTGCTGTATGTTATAATCAATCAACCTCTTATTATCTGACAATCGTTTGCCAGCAAATATGAAGTACTGATCGTTTATCACATCACTACCAATTCTATCACCGATTTTTTGCTTAAGATCCGACACAGTTTCATATAAATCAACTACATAGGGAGTTTTATGTCGGTGAATAAATATGCATGCTGTCTTCGATTCGTGTGGTTCGCTGGGATCAGTCGGTGGTCGTTTCCGCCATACAGAGTAAAAAAGACCTGCGAAAGCGGACGCAACACAAAGAACTGCAAAAGTTTGAGCATAATCTATATCGTTATCAGTGGTAACATATTCTTCAAAGAAACGATCCGTGGTGTGTGTGACTATTACGGTAGTGGTTGTTCCAAAAGTTTTACTGCAAGCAGAAAAATCGACGACGTCGTCAATGGGTGTGTTGATAAGATTATTGGCAGTTTCATTTCCCCCCTCGTCGCCGTGAAATCCATTTAAGAGGATGCAGATACAAACGCATATGAAGGCGGCGAGAATACTGCAATTAGAAGGCGGCTTCATATTTATACCATGGGTCACGTGCATTGCATTAGCTATATGAGGAAGGATGGAGACATGGAAGGAAGGAAGGAAGGAAGGAAGGAAAGAGATGAGGTGCATCTAAAAATCATTTCGATTGGTTTGAGCGCCATTTCGCTTCTCATTAGCATCAGTATTCCACCCATTGTCAAGTTATTTTCTTTGCCCGTCCTGGATGGAAATTTTGGAGACGACACATGAAAAAAATCACATCGTTTCGAATAATTTCAAAGGTACCCCCCCCCCCCTTATAAAACTTTTCTCCCGTAGGTTTCTACAGGACTTTCAGTACCAGAGATCCAATAATTCATCTATTTGAGACAAAAAAAAAGCGGAGTTGTTGTAACTTTTTTTTGCCCTTAAAAAAAGTTCACGATGAACATTTTTAACACATGATAAAAAGGAACGCATCGTATTTGTATTAGACAACAAACAAACTGATGAAAAAACCAGGCGTCCGTGTCAATAAAGTTTCAATAAAATGAATCAGAATTTCTCCTACAAAAGAAGTACAAGTTTACTGTTGTTACTAGTGTTATCATGGGTGCTCATAATATGTATTGAATTCAAATTAAAAGACAAGCATCAACATGGATACTAAAGCAATCGTAGCGAGACAGCGTCTTCAGGCAATGGTGGAAAAGAAAAAGATGGAGGAGGAGAAGAAGCTGATGGAGAAGAAGCTGAACGACTTGGTCAATCAGCTTCAGGAGATGGAGGAGAAAAAGAAGCAGGCAATGAAGCAGGCGACGGAGAAGGTAAAGAAGTTGATCTTGCAGATGATTGAGACTTTGGAGGTAATGGAGAAGAAAAATGAGGTGCTGGAGGAAATGATGGTGCAGGTGATGGAGCAGGAGAAAGAGAAGGGGAAACGCATTGATGGGATCTTAACTGCGGATGAACACCATGTTTGGCATACAGAAGAACCTCTTTCTCTAGATGCGATGACATTGAAAGCCCGGGAGACAGACCCAGGATTTACACCAGTTGCTTGTGGTACTATTAATAAGTATGGTAGATTTGAAATGATTCCTTGGGCAGAGGGTTTGAAAAGAGAAGCAAATGGTACATTAAAGACTAAGACATCATTCACCAAGTCTGGAGGCAAATCTTTTATGAAACAAATTGCATCCGGAAGAGTGAAGATGCAGTTCACTTGTGAATATTGCCACACAGGTGCACGAGGTGTGGAACCGCTCAAGCAATGTGGGGACTGCATGGTCGCTGCATACTGCAGTAAGGAATGTCAAACTATTCACTGGAAGAAGCATAAGCATGTTTGTCGTATCATGAAAAAGGAAGGACGTGGACTATTATACTAGGACAAGTAGAAAATATAATAATACTAAGTAAATATTATTATTAAATAGTTATTTAATTATTTGGATGGCAAACGCACAAAGCATTTACGCCTCCTCGTATACTCTACAGCTAATATACTCCTTTAACTTATTAAGAAACGATCCAGCCTCATTAAACGATCGAATGGGATCAAGAGACGAAGAAGTATTAGATTTATCATCATCAAACGAATGGAACGAATCAACAGGAATAGAGTACAGTCATTCATCCTCCTCCTTCTGTTCCTCGATCTCCATCTCCTCTTTCTCCTCTCCTCCCTGCTGCATCAATACTTCCTCCTTGGATATTTTGGCAATATTTTTCATTTGATCCGAGAGTGTGAAATTTTCACGAGGTGTTTGGGACCTCCCACGTGCCTGTCGTGATTGCGATCGAGTACGACGTACAGTCTGATTACTTGTTGCTGCCGCAGTACTTGTTCTTGTTGCCACCACAGCTCCATCGAAAGCAACTGGCTTACCATTATTCCACCTTTGCCTTTGTTCTTCCAAATCTCCTTGGCTAGTTGTGGTTTGTACTTCGACCAGCATATCTCCTTGGACTCTTCTAGTAGCAACTTTCGTACTCCTCTTAGCCCTACTATTATTTTGTTGTTGATTCAACCTTTTGTCCAACCGTACACCCGTTTGTAAATGACCCTTTCTCTGCGCTCGAAAGGCTTCTATACGTTCATCTGGAGTAGTTACAGTAGTTGTTGCCTTCCCACCACTACGTTCAAAATGATCCTCACGATCGTCGTTGCTGCCCATTGAGAATGTGGGAGAGCGAACAGGAGGGGGAAGCGCAGTACGTTGCACTTCAGCAATACGACGTTGCTCTGCAATTGCAATACGTTGCTCTTCAGCAATACGACGTTGCTCTGCAATTGCAATACGTTGCTCTTCAGCAATACGACGTTGATCTTCAGTACGAGGTTGCACTTCAGCAATACGACGTTGCTCTGCAATTGCAATACGTTGCTCTTCAGCAATACGACGTTGATCTTCAGTACGACGTTGCTCTTCAACGTCTGTTGTTGTTGTTGTTGTTGTTGTTGTTGGTTGCACTATTGGTTGGTCCACAATATTTAACCCACCCAGTTGATCTTCTAGATCATCAAACAAAGAAAATGACCCGGGACTGTCTGCTTTAACGGGTTCATCAAGGGGGCTTGGTGGCAGATCTGCGTCATCGGCAGATAAAGCCTTCATAGGAACGGACAGACTCGTATCTAGTCCAGTAGTTTTAATACCAAGAGGTGTAGACAATAAATCCGAAGAAATACTAGTATCAATAGAAAATCTATTCATAACTCTTCTGATCTTGCCCTCTTTTCGAGGTGAAGGGGCTGATAACTTTCTCTCGTCGTCGGCCTTAAACCGCTCGTGGTGGCGCTTCGCATTCTGTAGCAATCCAGTTTGTTGTTGTTGCTGTTGTTGTGTGGGTACAGCAGCAGAAGACATAATAGAAGGTGGAGTGGGATCTACAGATGGAACGGTAGGAGTAGCAGATGCTTTTCGAAGAACAATCATATTTTTGAGTTGGCGACGACGGCGGCGTCGTCGTTCAGACTCGGCATTTCGTTTAGACTTAACATCTTTGGCATCTTTGATTTCGATTCGTCGGCGATCCTCACGGTCTTGGCGTTCTAGGCACTCGACCTCATGACGGAGCTGTCTGTCTATGCGTTCGATATCTTCTTGTAAGCGTTCACGCTCAAGGGCTTGGCGTTCGATTTCTTCATTGGCTTCTTGGGCCTCTTGGGCCTCTTGGGCTTCACGGGCTTCTTGGGCTTCTTGGGCTTCTTGGGCTTCACGGGCTTCACGGGCTTCTTGGGCTTCACGGGCTAGGATTTGTTCTTGGCTTTGGCTTTCGACTTCTTCAGGAATGCGATCATCTTCGCCTGTATCCATAGGTTCTGATGACGGAGGATCAGATCTCCTGCTACTATCGTGACTAGCTTCGCACTCGCCTAAGAAGATACAATGGTGAAATGTGGTAAAATAATAGAAAGGGAAAGCGATATCGTAAGAAAAAATAATAAACTAAATTAACGCATTACGTTTAAATTGTACTTTGGATGACAGCGTAAATTCTAACCTGCATGAGAAATTCTTGTCCCTTTCGCAATAGAAATGGGTCTGCTCGATTTCTTGTGTATACCTTCGACCTGCATTTCCGAAGCTTCAATATAAAACTCCCAAAAAACTTTCATACAATACTGAATATGTTCAGTTTCTGTACCGCATTCGTCAATATCCATGAATGGATTTTGAACAACTTCAATTTTCACGTCTAGCAAATAGTCCTCTCTATCCCTCGTCGCATAGGGATTGAAGTATTTGTTATTAAGTGTAATGTCCTTGAATAAGTCTGACTTAACTCGGTAGACGTCAACAACCGTGTTTTCTTTTGGACTGCGCTTCATTTCGTTTTCAAGTGCAGCTTGATTTTGGTACAGTGGATCGCACGTTGCCATGAATACACCTGCTTCTTTTGTTTTCGCTTCGTCTGTATTTCGAGCCTTGGCATCGGCAATCATTGCACCAGGTACGATAGGTCTTCTGATCTTAATAGTATTCACCATTCCTGTACTTTCTTCGACTCCAAGAGTTGCCCGATAATAGCCATGTATCAAATAGTCGTTCATATCATGGAGGGGTTTTTGAAGAATAACCTTCGTGACGCTCGTCCCATCATGGGTCATAGTCTTTTCAGCGTAAAAAGTTAGCACATCACAATCAAGACGGACTTTTTCATCAAGGTTGAGTTCCTTAACTGGCAACTCCTTAGTTGGCAACTCATTGGGGTCCATATTTCCTTTTTCAGTCGGATGATAGTTTTGGGTATGTTGAGATCTTGAAGGAGGGGGTGATGGAGAGGGTGATGGAGGGGGTGATGGAGATCTTGAAGGAGGGGATGGTGGAGCAGGTGAAGACAAAGGAGTTGAAGCAGGCGAAGTAGGAGGAGGAGGAGGAGGAGAAATTTGGGTTGGATCGGTAGAATTGAGTTTATACCTTCTTTTTCCTTCTATTTCTGGTCGACAGAGATTATACACACGACTTTGAATGCGAGTTCTTAACACAGACCCCAATTCTCCAAACAATTTTGTATCTTTATCGAAATGGGCAAAGTACTCACTTCGTAGTATATTTAAATTGAGCAGTAAGTTTTGAATTGCCAACTCGCTTGCTTCAGGGATTTGAGATTTTGTTGATCGTGATGTTTTGTTGCCTTTATTTTTTGAGACTCCCGAACGAGAACGATGCATTTTTTTTTTGTGAGAGTGTGGTTTTTTTTTTGTGAGAGTGTTTCTTTTTTTTGTACGGTGCTTTTGAGCGATGAGTCCGTTCGTTTTCTTTCTTTCCTTCTTTCCCCTCGCTACACAGCAGCACGCAAAAACTGCCATTACACGGGATTGCTCTAAGCACAACGATGCCACCGCTGTCGTTACAAGTTTCAGGTTTTGTTGTGAAGTCACCTGCCCTTCCATGTGCTCGCTGTTCATTCACGCGAACGTAACAAAAATATCATGTGAAACTAGTCGTTGCAAGATTCAAAAATCACGTTCCGTGTCACACATCTATGTAATTATATGAAAACGAGCCACCTGTAGTAATAACCTACCTAGCAAGCTAGACTGATAAGATTAAGTTATATGAGCGATTGCCATTTAGGATTGGCCTGCTGATATGGATAAATTCAAACAGTATAAGCGATTGGCAGTTGGCGCTGGCTGACTGATCAGTTAGATTCGAACAGCATTAAGCGATTGAATCTAGCCTGATATAGTCCGTCCACAATACAAGCATCGATTCAATCTCAATACTTCAAACAGTATAAGCGATTGGCAGTTGGCGCTTGCTATGCTGATAGATTAGTTGGGTTCGAACAGCATTAAGCGATTGAACCTGACATAGCCCGTCCTCCAAATAAACAATTCAAGCATCGATTCAATCTCAATACTTGCAGTTTACATAAAATACAACATGGAATTCTTCCACTTGAATGCCGATAGTCCCCTTTGGCTGTTCCTTCGTGAACTCGTTTACATTACCAACATCCTTCGTGAACTCACTTACTTCCACCTCCGTTCGCTGCTGCCTTTTCGTGAAAGAGTTCGCGTAATTGTTGACGAGATCACTGGTGTTATTTTCCCCCAGTTGCTTCACTTGCTACTCCTTCTTTGCAAATTCATCATCATCGAAGTTCACCTCTTTATCATCCATACTTTCGGATTCCATTTCATCCACACAATTGGTATTCTTGCCATTATCTTCGGCATCATCTTCGGCACCATTATGTTGCTTAAATTGCTTTCGCGAGCTGCTGTGGCAGTCGCGAAGAAGATTGGCATTTACAAGTCAAATGGAAAAGGAGAAAAAAATATTACCGATGACTACGAAATTGTCGACGAGCCAGCCTCCTGTGAAGTGTTTCCATACCGAAATCATCAATCCAATAGTTTCGACAATAGTACCGATGATGAGACTGTCAAAGATGTCGATACTACCGATGATCAAAATCAAACAGGAATCGAAAGAAAAGACGTCGATACTACCGATGATCTAAATCAAACAGAAATCGAAAGAATCAAGGCTAGGTTCGATAGAGATCATCGTACCGAGATTGAGATGCATCGTACCGAGATTGAGATGATTGAGATGGGCCGTTCAACAAGCACGAAGATCGCCTTCGATGTCGCTGATCACAACAGCTCTGCTAGTACCGATGGAGGCGACTTAGAACGATCGCGAATGATTGAGATGATTGAGATGGGCCGGACAGAGGATGAAGGTATCGTCGTGGATACCTCCGATGAAGAAGTTATTTCTGTCGTGTCTGTGTCGTCTGAGTCGTCTCGCTTTTCCAATGTGTTGCGTGCACTTGACTACGAACACCTTCGGACGTCTCCTTTGTTTAGTGACCTTCAAAACGACGAAATCTTTGATATCCTCGATGAAATCAATGGACTTTGCTCGATGAAATCAACGGACGTTGCTCGATGAAATCAACGGACGTTGATGGCAGCGGACAATTGTTTTCCTAAAGCATGTCTCTGCCGGAATACCAGTAGTAACGCACAGCAAGAGGCCAGTCGTTAGCAATACTAATACAGCATCAAACTTGTATACACATTGAGTGTTCTTCAACAATTAATTAATGCACGATAAATAAAAAGCATCGTCGCATATATACAACATGTTCACAGTCTATTACAACATGTACACAGTCTAAGTCGCTCTCAACAAGGCTATGATAAGTAAACACATTTTTGTGTAAAAATTTCGAAAGCACGTAAATTAATTAATTAATTATGGAACTTGGAGTTTCCTCCCTTATAACAATAATAATAACGTTTACCGTTAACATATATAAGCCCTAATTGTTCTCAAATTGTTGATGTACAGTACTGTAGGCACCGCCGTGAATCGACCGCATGTAATTCTTACGACTAAAATTTGTTAAGAATAATAAGCGCCGAGATAATAGTGAAGAGTGAAGCAGTTGCACAAAAAGTAGCATGTGTAACGGATACTAATACATTATATACAAAATTCAACCGGGATTGTATTTTTCCACGATAGCAGTAGACAAGCAATGATATTGCACGATGAGAAGTGAGATAGTCCACGATGATAATCTGTTCACGGTACGATGGGGAAGTGAATTCCCGATACCAAGCTTTTGCTTGCTTGTTCATCTTTTGCTTGTATGTTCATAACTTTCGCTTTGTTGTGTTATTGGAGATAAACTTTTGCCAACATCTGAAGAACGTGATCAAGAAAGACCTCCTACCAAAGTTGGTGAAGAAAACATGGCGAAACGCAACGCTGATGATGCCTTCGATTGTAACCATTACCTCGATTATTTCAGCGTCCACGAGCCCTGTAACAAAATTCGTAAATTAGATCCTATCTTCTTTCATTTTGGCGGACATCGTGCGCATCAAGTTGACGAAACCCAATTTTCTATTGGATTGAAGTGCGATGAGATTGAAGGAGATGCACTTTCTGAATCTTCTTTTTCTTCTTCTTCTTGTCAATTGGATGCTTGTCAAGATTCTTGGAAAGAATCGTTAGCTACCATATCAACACCTTGCTGGTTGGCTGAGATGAATTCTGAGCTGGATAAGATCGACCGTGAAAAAGCTGTAGAAAAAGCTCCAGTCGAAGCAGGTGTGGATGATATCGAAGATTCAGTTGTCGAAGCTCCAGTCGTCATTGACGATCCAGTTGTCGAAGCTCAAGCCGAAGCTCCAGTCGTCGAAGCTCCAAATCGAGAATATTATCATTTGTTAAGTGTTAGAACCAACGCTACCACAACAGAAATTAAGAAGTCTTACTACAAAAAAGCACGTCTCTGCCATCCTGACAAAGCGCTAGACGATCCTCATGCTGCTGAAAAATTCCAAAATCTTGGACATGCCTACAATGTGTTAAGTAATGAACAATCAAGAGCTGCATACGATAAGCGCGGAAAAGCTGATACAACCGCCGCTGATACGACCGCTGCTGATACGACCGCCGCTGATACGACCGCCGCTGATACGACCGCCGAAGAGTTTGGTAGTACCCTCGTGGAAGTCATCAGCGATGACAGCGACCTCAATCCTAACCGCGTCGGAGTGGATCTATGCGATGACAGTGACGACAACGACGTCTCCGATACAGCACCTACGACAACCGTGCAGTTGTTTACGACAAAAGACAAAGATACATTAGCTCCAGGGGTGTGGCTAAATGACGTAGTTGTTACTTTATTTTTCAGTCTTTTGCAAAACACTGTAACCAGTCAACAAAAGGTGTTTTTTCTTAATTCATACTTCATGACAAAAATGTTTGATGACTGGAATAATTACGATTATAAATTGGTGCAAAGGTGGTTTAAAGAACTTGATCTGTCTAATGCCAATACTATTTATGTCCCAATAAATATAACAAAAACCCACTGGATTCTTGGTATTATCCATCCTCAGAAGAAACTCATTGAAATTTGCGATTCTTTAACTCGTAAATACAACAAAAAACTATCCATCAAGCGTGCTAAGGTATATGGCCATGTTCTGCTTTTATTTATGGAAGATCGTGCCAAATCACGTTCTCTTGGTTTTGACATAACAGCGTGGTCAATTGTTCAAAAGGAATGTCCGCAACAAATTAATGACAATGACTGTGGAGTATTTGTTTCAATCTATGCACTTTTTCATTCCCAGAATGTAGACATTCAATATAACCAGAAGTACATCGATTCTCGCAGACCTGAGATTCTACAATCAATTCTGACGAAAAAAATCGCAATTCAGATGGCATATGACGGCCAATGCTGTACACGTTTAAATGGAGCAGATGAAATCTATACTATTTCAGAGTTAACTGCCTTCCAGCAATTATCACGTTGTAACGACTTGGAAGTGTTGAGGACGAAGGACGCTGCTCTCGCCATAGAAGCTGAACAACGGGGAACTACTAACTTGGCTCGTCCGATGGAAGCACCGATGGCTCGTCCGATGGAAGGACTGAAGGCTCGTCCGAAGGAAGAACTGAAGGCTCATCAGATGGCAAAACAATCGGCTCGTCCGATGGAACCGATGGCCCTCAGTACCTACCAGGGACGTATTAGTGGTTCGACCAATGGTTGCACTGTAATTTCTGCATGTGTTGTATCTTCTCATTTGGAAACACATGGAGGGATTAGTAAAGCGCAAATCGAGGATATAATCGATAGCTTTTGTGTACCGTTACTTTGTGCTATTCGGAAGAAACTTGATCTTGATTTTGCATCTCTCATTATTCCATCGGATGTTCATGATTATATGGTAGATAACAAATTGCTGTATCAACACAAATTTGCTGGAGTTGCAGGTGGAAATATTACCAATCCAACAGACTTGGATCGTCTAATTAATCTACTGCAAGGGGAACCAGGTAAGAAATCGGGTGCAACTCTTTTCTTCCTGGAACATGTTATTAGCATTGTTAAGCATCCTATAAGTGCAAATAATGCAGTATATGATGTGATCGATTCTTTACCCACATACAATGAACGTGGAAGCTGTACGAGATGTCATTCATTGGATGCTCTCAAGGTCCATCTGGAAAATTACAGCGCATCTAAATTTTCCGACAGTAATAGAAAATACATTGAACAGAATCGATGGGATGATGCTACGGCTGAATCTGATCCAAGAGTTTTCCAATCATGTGTATGGACAGACCTACCAAAACCACCGAAGCCCTGTGGAAGTAACAAGTTGGCTGGCGAAGAAACAAACAACGACTACAATGACGATCAAATAGCAAGTAATGATTCTGTTGCCAATCCAAATCCAGGAGTTCAAGAGGCTCCAGTTGTCAAAGCTAATGGTCCTCCTATTCCAAGCTTCTTCTTGCCTTCACGCTCTCACGCTAGTAGTACATCGTTCAGATCTTCTCGTCCGTCTAGCAGCAACGACGATGATGACAACGACGATGATGACGATGATGACGATGATGACGATCATGGAGGTACTAACAGCGCAAGCCAAAGGATAGGCCATAAAGGTTGGGCCGTGCATAAGCCTCCCCGCTGGCCCTCGCGAAAAGACGTTTGCAATTTTCAAGGATGTGATTGTTGCTGCAAAGCTGAGAAATCCTCTCGAGGAGCACCAGATATGCTTGAGAAGGAGAAGGAGAAGAATTCCATTGTTGAAGAAGAATTGACAGCGGAACATCTGTTGTCAGCACTTGCAGATCCGTCTGTAGATTCGAATACGATGATTGATATCTATGATGAATACGAACAACAACAGCAAGATAAAGATAAAGGGAAACAACAGCAAGAAGAAGAAGAAGGATCTATTAGTTCACTTCCTGGTTATCTCGCAGATGATGAAAATTTCAAGCAGGAGAAGATAGATAGAAAAAGAAAATTGCTACAAAATCTAACCATATGCCAAGATATGAAAGCAGAAGAAGAAGAAAAAGAAGAAGCGGAACTTGCAGAACAACGATCAGCCGAAATAGCTGTAAACAGATTGCTTGGCCACGTTGATCCAAGAAGTTTTGGAATTAAATCTATAACGAGCAGCGGTTGGGTGAATACGAAGAAGCATTCTGTGATGCAAATTGACGATGGTTTTCTACCTCTTATAAGAGATAGAGAGAAAGAAGAAAGAGAAGAAAGAGATTGGTTGGCACAGCAGAAAAAAAAAAATGTACGGACAGTGAAGTTCCTTATATTACCTCGACTGGCCAAGCCTCAAAAAAAATGGGGTCGACAGGCAGTGATGTTCCCCATATCACCTCGACTGGCCAAGCCTCAAAAAAAATGGGGTCGACTGGCCAAGCATCGAAGAAAAAGGCGGAAGATTGAAATGGACATATACGAATGTATACCAGATGTGCAAATGGACATATACACAAGTACACCAGAAGTGCAAACAAAGAAAAGTGAATTTTTGAATCAAGAGTTCAAGCATATTCATTTCAATTCCGAGAAGCGTCTCGTTGGACCTTATCGAACAAGGGTCTCCTTCGGTAAGGATAACCAGCTAGTCATAAAGTACTGCGAAGATGAGATCCTTACTGACGACGATGAGGAAGGTTCATATAACACTACCACAGGTATGCATCTTAATGATGCCCTAGAACGAATCAGTCAACAAAAAGAAGTAATAAAATTAAAAAGACAATCCATATTATCCTCACTATCATACGAGGATTGCGTGGATCGAGAGGTTGTAGAAGAGAATATTCAAGCATTGGATTTCAAATTAGAGTTCGTTGCTATGGAGAAGTTTAAAACTTCCGTGAAGGGATATGTCTTTCGCATGGGTGAACAGAAATTAGGATATTATATCGATGTTAAACCAGTTGTTGATAACACGGAAATGGAAGACTTAATGAGAAGCACTCAACATGGAGATACTACTATGGAGTACCGAAAACTTATCGTGTCCTCGTGCATGGTGAGCAAAAACAGAAACAGATGGTTCGTGAAAGGAGACGGCAAGCAACTTGTTTCAATTCTGAAGCAAACCACTAACTCTACTCCAAACTTTGGAAAGTTGGCTATTAATCAGCACGATAAGGTGAAGACGAAGGTACGATTTTCAATTCTGAAGCCTACCACCATTCTTCGCAAGATAAACGTTGCTTTTGGTTTTGGTGTTGGAGTGATGGAGAGCGTTTCTTCACTCAAGGTGAAGACAAAGGTACGATTTTTTAAACAATATATAAAGAAAATCTTGCATCGTTCCGATATGTCTAAAGAACAAAAGGATTCACTTCTATGGGAGTGTGGCGGTCCGAAAGAAAACATGTGGTGGTATGCATTCAAAAGTGACCACGAAGAAAGAAACCAGCAAATAGTGTTGTATGCGAAATTTTACGATATTTCAGAATATGCCGCATCGGAAGCCCGCCAAAAATTGCTTGACATGCGAATCAATCACAGTTTTCCTCCTTCGAGTATGCAGCATGCTACGTCCTGGGCAGCTACCCATTGGGAAACTTATCAAGACTATAACAACAAGAATTCAGGTATCAACTGGAAAAAATTTAGTGTATGGAACCGTCATAAATCGGATTGGAAGCAAAAGTGGGCTCCAATAAACATAAATGCTGTAGCAGTTGCAGAGATTAGAGCCGACGACCAAGACGAAGTAGAAGAGGAAGAAAATGATAGTGGCGAATATGAATATTATGAATATATTTTAGAACAAAGTTTATCTCAACGGGATCGTGATGAAGAAGAACAATTTCATTTATTAAGGGAGGAAGAATTAATACAAAATGAAGACCAAGAAGACCAACTTTTTATTAGATTAGATGAGGATATGCAATTATTCCAATCAATTGACACCACAGTCATATGTTACTACTGTACGGCTCATGTCCGTTCTGGCGATGTCCGTAGTGATAAAATTACCCCAGAGGTTTTTGACATTACCCACAAGATTAAAAAAGCACGTCCGAAGGATTTTGTTCCGGTCTCGAAATTTCCAGATGGGTACACCAAAGTTGTAGTAGATGATGCTAGGCTTAGTGAAGCATTGAAGATTACTGAGGAACAACTTAAGAAGTGGAATGAGAAAAATCTTCCGAAGGGTACACAACTTAAGATCGATGACACTGTTGCGTGGCATGGCTGGGTAGTTGGTACGAGGAAAGTACCATTTAAACAACCTGTTTCAATTCTGAAGGATACCTATCTGTGGCCGACCACATCCAGTGACGGTGATAGCACACCAGTAGCGAGGACTCCGCGCAGCCTGTTGCTCTGGAGCATCAGCAACAGCAACAGCGTGGGTGGAACAATCATTCTGAAGGATACCTATCTGTGGCCGACCACATTCAGTGACGGTGATAGCACACCAGTAGCGAGGACTCCGCGCAGCCTGTACAGCAACAGCGAATATGCCAATAACTTGATGGAAGCTATTCGACGTAGTCCTGATGGTTCAACCATGGAAGATGCTGGTTTAATTGGTCACGAAGTTCCTAAGATAAATGAGACTTCGGACAACGCAGACAAACGATCAGATGCATTGGGCAACAGCAAAGTTTGTGGTGGGTGGTGTGAAGGAGAAGGGAATAAATGCGAAATGATTGGAGGGAGTAAATATCTCAATAGAGGATGTTTCTCTGAACAAGATGTAACAGTTCCGAAGCACCCATGTACACGGAAATGCGGAAGTAATCTTCATTCATCATTATGTTCTGCTATTGAGGAAGCAATGGAGAACAAAGAAAAATGGCTGTGTATTGCGTGTAGTGATGAAAGTCGATACAACAGCAACAACAACAACAACAAGCGTCAAGCCAATGCTTCGAGCACAAGCAGCAGCAGCAGCCCATCGAAGATGATGACCCGCAGGGAACAAGAATTGATTGCTGATCTAGAACTCAAAAATGCTGAAAGCACCACCAGCTCTTCGAACTCGTCTGCTACTCCACGTACAAATACAAGTACTGTAAGCACAGCTGATGTTCCTGCTGTATTACACGGAACTTTAGAATCTAGACAACATGTGATTCATGGGACATGGAATTATGAAAATTCAGGTACAGTCCCATCACTAGATTTTAGTTTAAAGTCGATTAAAGCAAGAGATGAAACTGATACTGATTTACTTACATTATCAAAATATGTCGAATTCAGTGGTTCGTTTCAATATATTGGCAGTGGGTGGAAACAAAGATCTACAGATGAAAGATCTAGATTTGTATCAGAATATGTAAAAATTAAATTTACAAAAACTGAAGGTAGTGACTACAAAGTTGATGGTACCGGTGAGAATGAATTTGGGAAATTTGCTATTGATGGTACAGCCAAGCCAACACAAACCCATGGACATTATAGTATTGAATTACGTAAACGATACATGAAGAGTAAACCGAACAAAGATATTGGTGGAGGTGGCGGGAAGGGTGACAAACGTAACGATGCTAAACTTAAGAGTCGGTCGACGAAAGAAGTACTGGACAATATGAAGGATCAACAAAAACGTAGCACGAAGAAAAAGCGTAAGCACATCGAAGATCAAAATCAACTGGTGCCGGCTCAAGAAGAGGGAAAGAAAAAGCGTAAGCTCACCGATTATAACAGACGGACAGCGGAATTTTTCTCGACATCCCAAAGTGAATTGGAGACGTATGGATTAGGGGATGGAAAAATATCTCCCGTCTCGAAGAGAGAAATGTACTACCCATTCAGTGTTAAAGTTGAAAAATACTATATGTTTGTCAGACTTGTTAGGGAGTCTTCAGATAAACCACCAGAAGCATTTTACTGCCATTTATGTAAAAAGGAATTTCCATTTTCAACTGGTTGTAGCAATCAATTGAAACGTCACAGTCAAAAATTCGCTCAATCCCACGTAGTAAAACTAAATGCGCTGGGAAAACAGGGGAAATAGGAGATTTGGCAGTCATCAATATGTATGAACAATGATCAGCGTATTTATAATGGGCATTATTGCTGACAAGTAAATAAGGGGAGAGAAAAATAAATAAATATCAACTTAATTTTTGTAGAAACAGATATATAGGACCAATTCTGATATTGAAGTGGAATTTGTTTTAACTATAACTTATTAAGATGTTATTGTTACTACTCCTTTCTTTGACGTCTAAAATCACTAATAGCATCATCATGTCCAACAATAGGAAATGTAGAACAGTAAAACCCTACTCAGTGAACTGGTAAACTGTCACTGGCTTCTTGTCCTTCTACTTGTGGTGCATACGTTTAAAACCCAAATTACTAATCATTGTTATCTCCGTGCCCTTGTCCGTGTCCATGTCCGTGTCTTTGTCCGTATCTTTGTCCGTGTCGTAACCAACTTAAATGATTATTCATTGGTTGCTATCTCATCATTCTCGTTATCATTAGCAACCTTCTGCTTCATCATTTTCTTATTTCGTTTGTGCACCCAAAATGCATCACCTGCTTGCTTTCTTACTTCAGCATACAATCTGTCCCGAAAAATACGAAGAGGAAAGTCTATATACTCTTGCCTGGTTACCCTAAGATCACGTGGTAGAACACCAACATTTTTTTTTGCTTTTATATCCTCCTCCAACAATTTTTTCGTCGATGAAATATTCCACCGTGGATATCCTTGGATTAATACAGCATTTATTGGGTATTTCAATTTCTCTTTGTTTAGAGCGTCTTGCTCCCATTCACCTCTTCCCCTATCCTTTCTAACGGACTCCACCAGTCGCAGGAGATTTGAACTGAAATGTGTTGGATCGTACTGCCTGAATAAAGGCTCTTCTTTTTGGATTAATTTCGCCGTTTGCGACCATGCGATATTGTTTCCTTCATCGATAGCTATTAATAAATCAATCCAAGAGTCTCCTCTCATCAATTCTTTGATGAGATATTCCTTTGCTTCGCTTTTTCTCCATTTCGGGGGTTTGTCTTCAACTGCTGGTACGATCACTGCTGATGATGGCTTCGACCTGATTTTGATAGTGAGTATACGACCAGAAAGATTTTCTGTAAAAGAAAGACCTGTATTGGTATCAATTAAATTTTTAACCAATATATCCATATTCTTGCGCCTGGTGGATCCAACCGTGGATCCAACCGTGAATCGCAAACTGTTGCCTACACTTGCATTTACGATCCAAGCATACAGCGCCTTTGCATCGTTTTTCCTAGTTCCCGATGTCGATGTCGATGTCGATGTCGATGTCGATGTCGATGCCGATGCCGATGCTGCTGCTGCTGTTGCCATTGCTGCGGCAACACAAAGCTTACACATCAATTTTGCTCTATCTTCTGAATGTGAGGGAGCACAAAGTGCACTGTGCAATGGCTTCTTGCAAGCATCACATCGAAGTTTGGGATTTTCTGCATCATTTGGATCGTAACAATCTCTATTGAGAAATTCGCTTCCTCCATTTTTACTCATATAGCAGCCATTATTTAGGTCATCGCTGAATGAAGCGCAAACTGGCCATTCACGAGGAGAACCACTTCCAGATAAAGTAGGACCAGTATCATTCCCACCTCCTCCTCGCATTCTCTGAATAACTTGTTGTTCTCTGTCGACTGTCGCCACGGCATTCTCTCTCTTCATTGACATGAATAAACGTCGGGAAGAAGCTGACTCTTGTCTCGTTTGTGTTTGACCTCCTGTTGTAGTAGTTTGGTTCTTCCTAGATCCATCTTTAGCGGGGGAAGACATATAACCGCATGATGACGATGACGATGACGATGATGATGATGATGATGACGATAACGACGATGACGACGATGACGACGATGACGATGATGACGATGATGAAGGTGATGAAGTTGATATCTGTAACTTAGGTGCCGCTTTGGCTTTAGCCAACTTTGCTGCATGTGGTTCGATTTGTATTTTAAGTATTCGTGCACGGGAATCACCGTATGAAGTGTGTGTTAAAAGAAGATCGGGATTTGCATCTATCAATGTTCGGCATAACTGATGGAGAGCAAATCGTCTATCTTTTCCTACCTTGAAATCCTTATGGTCACCAGAGTTCGAACTTTTAATCCATTGACAGAGCTCAACTTTGTCTCCTTCAATAAGTTCTTGGGTACGACTGGATTTCGACGACGTTCCTCTTTTATTGTCCGTGGTGATTGCAGTATGATAATTAACGTTGGGAGGAGGATCTCCTCCATGGATTCTCTCAATATTAATATGGGAAGGAGGATTAGCTGCTATAGAAGATCTTACTATCTTTCCTTCATTGTCCGTGGTGTTTTTATGACCATTCGCTGTGCTGGATAATTGACGTCGCTTTGCTGCAGCCGCGATCTTTGTCATCGTCGAATTTTCCCCTATATTAATATGGGAAGGAGGATTAGCTGCTACAGAAGATTCTACGATCTTTCCTTCATCGTCCGTGGTGTTTTTATGACCATTCGCTGTGCTGAATAATTGACGTCGCTTTGCTGCAGCCGCGATCTTTGTCATCGTCGGGTTTTCGATCGTTTTAAACGACACGCTCTTTTTGTTATTGCCGTTAGCTGTAGCATTACGAGTAGCAGCGGCTACCTTTCGTCGACGAGCTGCCACAGCAGCAATCATGCTTCTCGTGTTGTCGTTGCTTTTCATTGTAGGCTTGTCAGCAGTAGAGTGGCACTTTACGACTTGTGTCCGTGTAATTTTATGCTGGTTTATTTCACCGAGATTTGTTGTTGTTCGAATACAAGTGAAAACATGCACTCCAGGGCCAGGCAGAAAAAAAATACTAAAAATACTAACAAGTCACTAACAAGTCACTAACAAGTCACTAACAAGTCACTAACAAGTCACTAACAAGTCACTAACAAGTCACTAACAAGTCACTAACAAGTCGCTAACAAGTCGCTAACAAGTCAACTAACAAGTCACTAACAAGTCACTAACAAGTCGCTAAAATCACTATGCGCGATTTGGGGTTATAGGTAAATCCAAATTTTAATCGCCAATTTTTTTTGGCACGTGCATTTAAGAATTCAGGCAATGAAGGGGATTCGATTTTTTAAAATTTCGTACAAATTTTTATCCACGTATGAACGGAAGATGGTCCTGAAGACAACACAAGTAACAATGACAATACTACATACTGTACACAAAGACACAAAAGATTAAGAGAGATTCAGACAAGCATTGACGTTGTACTACCGGAAAGAATCATCTAACGTTTCTTACCTTTCAATCTTCTATATCAATACATTATGGCGTTTCGATCACCAGGGGCTCGCCCGTCACCTCGTATCGACAAACAGCATATACTCGATGGTCCAATTCAAGATTTTACCACTGTCATTGAAAGCACTGTATCAGAAGACTGGCAGAGACGCACCGCCGCATTGCAAGCGTTGCTTTCGACGATTCCGTCATCGTATGGGAGGAATGAAAATACCGATGACGGTAACAGTAGTAGTAATGGGAATGGAAATGGAAATAATATTCACCACGACGCATGGTATACTTCTCCACCTACTCTTCGGCATCTAGCCATGCCACTGGCAGAGCTTATTAAGGATGCTCGATCGACGGTAGTCAAACGAACGTGTGATTCTCTCGTGGAACTATTTTCTAAATGCAAAAGTGATGCACGGTATTTGTTTAAGGATCTTATGCCCACTGTTTGTTCGGCACATGCCTCGACTGTAAAAGTTATTCGTAATTACGTCCAAACAATGGTCTTAGAATCAATTCCTTGTGTATACTGCAAAATGAGTATGCCCATATGGTTAGATCGACTTAAACACGACAAGTCACGAACTGTACGAGAAGCTTGTTCTTTGTATTTATCCACCTCTATGGCTCAATGGGGAGCTACGTCCGATGATGATTTTGATAACGATAACAACGGGTACTTGTCGTATGAAATTTATTTACAGGTGGGAACAATTCTCGTAAAAACTTTAAGCGATCCTTCACCGATCGTACGACAAAATTGCAAAAAGGGATTAGAGGTTGTATCGACGCAACAAGGGAACGTAATCGACGGTTTAGTCAACGACAGAAGTTTGACACGTGATTTACGTGCTCGGAAGTTATTGAAACGTCTTCAGGAAGGAGACAATATTGGGGATGACAACATAAGCGTCGCTTCTAGAATGAGTCGGGGTGGAGCATCGGTTGCCAGTGCTCCTGTAGTGCGAAGTGGTGGATACGGTGGTAGTAGTGGAAGCTCATACCATCGATCGATGGCACCGAGGCATGGGAATAATCGAGGAGTGCAACCATTTCGGGTTCCCACTACGATTGGAGTTACATCACCACCGCCACTGCCGCCATCCAGCAAAGTCAACAGTAGTGGTCTAGGACCTCCAAGGCGAATGGTAAAGGGAATCTCATCTTCTACTGCAACGACCACAAGAGCAGTATCAAACTCTATGGAAGAACCGTTAACGCCGTCACCTGCAACTTCTGTTCTACCGTCGTCATTTTCCACACCGACACAAGACAACGCTGCTACACCCCCACACTTTAAGGTACAAACAAATGGTTCCAAAAATGATGAGAATGACAATAATAATAATAATACTGATACCACCGATTTAGGTGATAAATCCTTTGATTCGACCCCAGATACACCCCTGAAACCGATTGCAAATGCAGAAGAACTACGCCAAGCCGCCAAAACACGGACGGGAATGAGCAGCAGCCGACGTTCTAGTCTCTTATTACAGGATCGATTTTCTAAAACAGTACCGTCGTCATCACAAATATTGGAGGGTGTTGCCGAAATTGATGATAATATCAAAAGTGTTACAGATATGATGGACGTTGCCCACCTTAAGGAGGATGAAATATCCGATCATCCTAATCTACCGTTCCATACAAAAATCGCCGTTGAACTATTAGAGGGACACAAACAACATGTCGATGACTTAATGCAAATCCTTAAAGTTGAGATGGAAATGTTAAAGGATTTTGAATTAATTATGCTAGAACAAGGTCCCAGAAGGCCGACTGAAGAAGAAGTTTTGGAATACTTTGAAAGTTTGGGATTATGCTTAGAACAAAGAAAAAAAGCTGGGAAGCTCATGCAAAAGAAGATGGATCGTATTAGTGAGGGTTAATGATAGTAGTTTGATATATAAAGTTAAGAAGTCAGTACGGTATAACCCACCTTTTTTGTAGTTAAAATAGATGATCATGCGATGCATGAAAATTAACTATATATTTATCTTCGTTAAGGCACGGCATCGTAGTGAGTTAATCCATTCGTCAACCAGTAGTAGTGATTGCTTCTCTGCGATGGCAAGTCTGATATTCATGTCTCTTATGCTGTCTTATCATTTTTCTAAAGATGCATACAAATAAATATTTGATTCAAACAAATATGACGTGTTTATTATTATTAATTAAGCTTACTATTATGTTGGTGTGCTGGTGTATTGTATGATGTGATGTGATGCGATGTGATTTTATGAAAAACAGAAGGACCCAAGGAAACATTTAGAGATTGCCGATTGAAGAGTGGATTTCGTCGATGGTAAATAAAGTCAACCAGAATGAACAGAATGCTGCGTGATGTAGATATGGAAAAAGTTTTGAAGATTTATTTCTCCTCATTAACACTTCGATGGTGACGAATTTTAACTGGAAACTTGTTCCCTGAATGACTAAAAATTGCTTCCGTCTTTTGTGTTTGCATCTACTTCCACACACATTTTGGTTTTTCTCGGTCTTTCTCAATCTTCGTTCATTGATTTTTCTTTCTTCTTTTTTCATGGCAATTTTTTCTCCTTTTCCTTGTTATTTTGACTATTTTTTAGTATCCCTGATTGGGTGGTGGCTGTCCGTAATTAAACGATCCTTGCTGAGTCTGTTGCCGTTGCTGTTGTGGAGGTTGCGCGAAGGATGGTGCTGATCCATAACTCTGATAACTTGCTACAGTTTGGTTACTTGGACTAGTCAAGGGCAATTGATTAGGATCAAATGGAGCGGGGGCCAGCGCGGATGGTTGTTGTCCGTAGATTGCCATCCCTTGCTGCTGTAAAGATGCTGGTGGTTGCTGTCCATAAAAAGAACCACCTTGTTGTTGAGATTGTACCAATTGTTGTTGAGGTGGTTGAGGAGGTTGTTGTGCCGGTGGTTGAGGAGGCTGCTGTCCATAAAGTGGTGCCTGCTGAGACTGTTGCAATTGTTGTTGTTGCTGCGGTGGTTGAGGTTGTTGCCCATAAATTGAACCCATCATACCCTGCTGCTGTTGTTGAGGTGGTGGTTGTGATTGTTGCGAAGGCTGAGACGAGAATGATCCTTGCGAAGCGTAAGGATTTTGATTTGACTGGACACTTCCCACCATCGAGCCACCTAACGAATAATTGCTATATTGTGGTGGTTGGGGAGGGGGGTGTCCATAAGCAACACCTCCCTGCTGCATCTGAGGAGGAGCAGCAGGTGGTGCGCCAAAGCTGAGTAAATCCTCGGTCTCTACTGGTGGCGCGGAAGCAAACCCAGAAGATGAATATGAATGTTGATTTTGGGATCTATGAATATCCTGCATGCTTGCCAATTTTGCAGTAGCGATCGCCTCTCGTTCGTCGTGTGTGAGATTTCCATCGTCTTCTCCTCTACGGTTACCACCTCCGCCACCCCGGCTCTTTCCCTTCCCCTTTACAGGTCGAGTAATCATTAGTGGTGTTCCGAGTTGGAAGATCCTCGGCATGGAAAAGTACGATATCCCGTTGATACGTAAATCGAATGCTTTGATGTGAGGAACATCCCGATTGGCTGGTTGGGTGATCAAATGTGCACGTAATGGACCTGATAGGCCCGCAACTTTGATATTGAAATGGTGTTGAAAGACCTGATCAGCCGTCCATCCATTTTGTCCCGTTTCTGAGTAATGGACATCCTTCCCATCTGCTAAGATCTGACGTTTTCCACTGTTCAGAGACCAGGTGAAAATAACTTCGTGTTCACTGCCACGACAATCGGCTCCAGCGTCACCGGCCTCAACGGCAGGAGGGTTGGCAACACCGAACTTAAAGATAATCTTCTTTTTAGAAAAACCAAAAGTTTTCGATGTGTTTTTCACACTGTAGTCGATTTGGTATGGGGAGAAAACATCCGCCATGATGATGATGATGATGATGAGTTTTTTCTTTCTATTCTTTACAGATTAATGGAATGAAACCAAGGGAAGTGATTCGGATGATAGGTTTCGAAGATGTAAATATAGAAAAGTAACGACGAATTTCACAAGATTGAATTAAAAAATGCCGATCGTAAATTAATTTCTTCCGATTCCTTCCGAGTGTTTCGAGTTCAATTTCCAACTTTTCAAGATATAATTCAAGATTTTTTATTTTGATCGACTGAAGACAAGATATAAACTGTTGTGGTGGTAGCATTCACTCAATCAGCAAAATGGATGGCTACTCAGAGGTGTTGACGATGGGAATGAATGAATCAAATTCGAAGATGTGAAGATCTAAATGAATGCGTTGTGAATGACCGAATAAACAGAATGAACTAACTAAACGGTAACAACATCTTGCACGAGCAATGATAAGTGTGCACGGCGCGTACGTAAAAATAGACTAAATTTAATTCACGAATTCGAAGGAGAAAAAAAGAGCCTCACACAGAGCCCTTAATCCTAGACATAATTTAGTCCTTATTCGAATAGCGAATTTGTTATCGGATCTACTAGTATCTTTCCAAAGAAAAAAAATATTAATCTGGTTTTTTTTTTACAAGATAGACATCGATTGATGCTGTGGATGTTGCCGCGGAGGTGCTGCTATTACAAGTATTCCGAATATAAAACTAGCATGCCTAAGCGTACTTTGAAAAGACGATCAGCAAGATATGCTGGGTGGTCAATGTATTCTGCAGACTCGAAACGTCGAACAAATAACGAAGGGGGTGATGCTGATCTTGATGATGATGTCGACGATAACATGCGCATAGCTTCTTGTACACGATCGCCATACTTTGATAATTCGAAACGCCAAAAGAACAATAATGAGGACTGCATTATGACAATTTTGGTGGTATTGATGACTCTATATATTGGACTTCAACAACGGAATTGCCTCCACACTTGATAGGGAATAAATACTTCGACGACGAGAAGAATGTGACGATTCTGCATCGACAGGACATTCCACATGGATTCTCCGTATCTCAAGCAATCTGTAGTTATGGCTATTTCTGTTTGTCGCCCAATCGCTGGGTCCCGTCGAAGATAGATGACGATGAAGGGTATTTGGTTCGGCCATTCTCGGTGTGCTACCACGGGGAAGATATACAGAAAGATAAAGAACAGGATTGTTCGAAAACTACCCTCATTGCGATCGGACAAAACACAAAGACTAGATCAGTTATTGTTGCGATGCAATCCTCTTTCTCCTCCTCCATTGATTCAATATATACTAAAGAATTGACGAAACAAATTGATCGGATGTTGCGTTTGGATACAAGCCTCGACGAATTCCACAAACTACATATTGAGGCGAAAGAACGTGGATTCGGTCGGCTATATCGGTCTCCCACTCTCTTTGAGGACATGGTAAAAACAATCACAAACTGTAACAAGAAATGGAGCGGTACGGTGGAGATGAACGCTAAGTTATGTCGACATGTTGGAAGGGACGGAGCCTTTCCAACTCCCGATCAAATCAATCAAGTTGGATCAGACTTCTTGAAAGATAATTGTCGGGTTGGATATCGAGATAAATATATCTGGGGACTGGCAAATGACATCGTAGAGAGAAGAATAGATTTACAAGAATTGGAATCCGTAAATAAGACACGAGAGGATACTGAAAAACGATTGCTCAAAATCAAAGGTATCGGACCATTTGCCTCGAATAATATTCTTCAACTTATGGGATATTTTAATGTTCATCCGTACGATACAGAAACTGTACGGTTATGGAAGGAAGAGTTTGGTGCATCAAAATCTGCAACAAAAACCGAAGTATTTAAGAAGGCGAAATCGCATTACGCACAATACGACGAAAAATATGCATTTATTGCATATTGGTTCGACTTGTGGAAGAATTACGAAAACCGAGCCGGGTCTAAGTCACCGCAGTGGTCGATCGAACAATTGGAGTCCGAACGACCGGGTGGTGTAGATTCTGACCACAACAGTGTCTTCATCAATATAAATGCTACAAAAGGTAGTTCTCAGACAAGGAAGAAAAAAACATGCACGGGTCGAGGTGGAGAAAGAACTGAAAGCACCCATAGAAGAAGGAAGAAAACTCCGGTGCCGGCGGTTACTCCATAAATTAGCTCAACCACGAATCGTACTGATTTTTTATGACCTTGGCGTTTGGGATGCTTTGCAAATCATTAGACTAGACCAAGTGACTCATATCGTAAAGATAAGCTACCAGAAGACGATGATAATAATAACAATCAAACGCCAAGGCCGAGATAGAGAGGTGAGATGGTGATGAACTAGAAAAGCGGGAATGTATGTACTGAGATTGCATAATGTTGGAGTTTTTGATCTCATTTTGCTATTATTACACGTTATAAATTTCTAGTTGACGACCATTAACCATTCCTGAATACAACTAATTGCAGTGAGAACGGCAACACAGGGAAGAATAGATCCACAGTATATCGAACTCACAACCACGTTGACTGATTAACACCATCTTTTCTTCCATAAACTTCTCATCGCCAGCCTCGATTGGGAATTCGATGATGAGCACATGTGTAACACACCGTAGATTCACAGTCAGATCTACAACACATCCCATATGCCCACATGGCAAAAGAACAGTTTGCGCAATCGCCATGATATCCTTGACGGCGCACCCATTGATGAACACAAACTTCGTTTAATCGTAGGCCAGCCATAGCATTATGAAGGCGTTCTCTCCTGACAGGCTCGGCTAGTCTCATTCCATGCGCAGCTTCTTCTTGCTGAACTCGTGCCTCTCCCGCTTCAATGAGTCTATCTTCATCCCAAAGCTCACACGCTCCTGATGAGCATTGAGCTTGTCTCGTGTTCCACCCTTGAAGGCACCGATAACAAAACTCGTGGGAACAATTAGTACAGGTCATGTGGTTGCAGCCAGATCGGAGTTCGATCAAGACAGAGCATTTAGGGCATTGCTTCCACCCTTGTTCACGCGATAATTCTAGAAGCATATCGTCGGATCCTGGTTGGACGCCCTGATTTTGTCTACAGGTGATGCCTGGATGAGATCCCGTTTTGCACACAATACAGACGAACGTGCCACAGCTACAAAGGAACTCGTTACCGTCTGTTGGATCGGCATAATCCAGGTTCACAAACGACGAGCAAGATGGACAATACATCTTATTCTTGGCTTCCTTCTCTTCTACACGCTTAAGAATCAAATTTGCGTGATCCTGATTAAGTAGATCGTAAGCACTATTCATATCTATTGGAATCTCACAGCAACGAAGGGGGATCAATGTATTGTCGCGTAGGGCTGCTCTGAACAACTTTCTCATGCATTGGACGCAGTGAAAATGATCACAGGCTAAGCTGTAGCCTTTCACTTCAGTCTCATAGCAGACATTACACTGCTCAATAGATGGAAGGTTGAATACATTCATATTTGCTGCTGCTGGCTTGCGGTCTATGTCTTCATCATCGCTTTTTTCATCATCGCTAACGACTGTGGAATGGACTATTGGCTTCACCTTTCCGGTCTGGAAAGCTTTAGCAACATTCACTCTATTATCCGAGCAGGTTTGAACGCACATACCAAAAAGTGATGCAATACGATCGTCTGCTTGAGACTCGGTATCCGATCCTTCGCTGATAAGTAGCTGTGTTTCCTGTCGTCTTCTCCTGTTGATGACAGTACGCTCTCTCCCAACAGCGAGGTTCTCCGCGTATTCGCGATCACGCTCCGCTTGATTGCGAAGCTGATCGAGGCGCCCTTGTTCGTCATGAGCAAGCTCGGCATCTCTGCATATCTCCTGGCCATTGTTCAATGTTTTCTGTAAGCGATATGCCATCATACGATCTTCAATCACTTGTCGTTGGTTTTGGACATCTGTGACGAGCTCGTTATAGACGGCTAAAAGGGAAGATCCGTTATTCATCACCATGCCACCGCCAGAACCTGCGTCCGGACCCAGGTCAATAGTACTAGAATCAGGAGCAAAAGAAAATGACCTAATTTCTTCCTCGTGAGCTTCGATAGCAACTGAATGATCGCTAGTTTCTTGTTCGGATTTAAGGCTTTTGATGAGCTCCCACAAGTAGCGTCTTTTAGGTAAAGATACCATTCCGAGTTCCGACTGGAGCTCCGACTTGGTTAGCGTCACAAGCGTTGGCCCGTCAACTTGATTTAGAGTGAGCGATGAAATAATATCTGGTGCCAATTTCGCTTGAGTTGCCCACGCGGCAACATCTGCTGCTGCCCAGGTAGCTGGGGACGTATTTTCCATTGTCATGATTACTTTATGAATGGTAACTAATAGATTGTCCGAATATTAATGAAATATTGACTGATTGAAAATCTCTTCCAAGGCTTCGCAGGGTAAGTAACGCTAACTAAATAAGAAGAAGTAGGAAGAGGTGTTTTAGAACTATTCATATTGATACTACACTGAATTACTACTATATCGAAAAGCTAGCCTTGCGATGTGCGTATTATTCTTCGTACTTTCATGGCCCTTGCTCCAAAATTTTTATTCGCCCAATAGAAATGCTGTTTTCAATTTCCTTCACGAACGAAAACTCGAAGCAGTTTCTTAAAAATAGAAATTAGAAAGCTTTGGAATCGTAGGATCCTCGTATTATCTATCAGGTATCAAGCCCCGACTGCGAACTGGTATAAAAATTTCATGTGTGTAGAATAACTAGAATAAACCAATTACAATCACTCGACATAGCAAAATAACTTTTGACATCGCATGCCATCGTTTTTTGTCTCTCTTTCAACTACTTGTCAGTTTCAGGCCCAGTAAGTAGGTCACTAGCCGATTTCCATCACGATTGATTTATTCATTATTTTCCTTCTTGAGATTTTTTGTGGTGAGTCTTTAAGGCATATTCGTCTCTGTGATAGTCATTATGTGCCAGTATCAATCTTTAAATAGGATTAAAGAGTTGAGTCAAATTTTTCTACATTCTGATATCCCGCTTTGATCAATATCTAGATCGAACCATTCCTCGGTAGCTTCTTGAGACAATATTCCTTTAGCTCATTTCTCTATCTGTCTGTCTCTCTCGTTCTCATTATGCCACAAACCTCTTCAAAAACCAATGTGTTTCGTCAATTCAAAAAACTTGACATCAACGATAATACCGATGAAAATAACGAGAAAGAAGACTTGGGAAAGACAGATTCTACGTCATCCTGCACGTTTCCTCTTACATTCCAAGTGGACGATATTAACAAGGATCAAAGTGATTGTGGTAGCCGTAGTATTATGGGAAGAAAACGAGGTTCATACTTGTGCAAGCAGGTGAGTACTGTAGATATTCCTTTTTTATATACGAATGTTCCGTTTTTACTTTATGTCAATTAGTTCTCTACATCGAATGTGTCATCCTGGTGGTATAGAGAACAAAGTTCAAGCTCCCCGTCCTTAGTTCCTAGTTTGATACTTACTTGTCGTAATATTTTACTTTCTCATACTTTTGTGGTCCATTCATTCATATTTCGTCGGCAATTACATGTAATTGCAACAGTGCACCAGTGAGAAAGTGCCCGTGCCATTGAAATGGCATATATGCCCATACAAAAAGAAATATCGATGCGTTAAGCGTGATGCCAATAGTAAAGTGATCGAAAAAAGGGAAGTCGAAATTCAGACGGTAGAACGTAAGTCTTATAGTGTAGCTAGTTTAAGTCCCATTTCTCAAATCTTATAAAATTGACCGGCTCACACTGCGTAAAAAACTAATCATACTTGTGTATATACTGTGTCATTCAAAATTCAAATGCACCGGGTTCTATTCTTGAAATTTTAAATGTCTATTACGGATCACTATCTTCTTCTTTTCGTTCATTTTTACAGCAAGCTTCCTTCAACAGATGAATGAATCGAGAAGTAAAGAACCAAAATGTAATAAAGTCGAGAAGTAGGAGTATTATATAGACTTTATATTAAAAAAAAACTAAACATAAAAGATACTGTTACTTTTACTGGTCGATAATAAATCGTTTCTATTCTATTCTATTCTCTCTGTCACAAAACGAGTAGGGATACTAACGGCTAGCAAAACACTTTGGTTCTAGATTATTCTAAGTTTTACCAGCAATTTCAACAACAACGCCGGTGGCATACTGCTCATCATGCTCACTACTGTAGCTAGCTAGCTAGCTAGCTAGCTATTAGTCGGATCATCGTAGGAAAAGTGTTGGATCTTGATTTGTCGCTTGCTCGGTTAAAAAATGACAAGAAAAAATATTTAAAAGTGTTCAGTCGTGGAGTATTTGTTTTTCAACCGTAACCGTAGTTATCAATAATATATGTAAGCCTCATTAACACGATCGTAGAATTGCCGGCGAAAATCGACATCACATATCGACACATCTTCATGCGTGTCACTATTTTTTGATTGGGCAGCGTGTGTAATACACAACTTTCAAAACGAACCTGTGTGCGATGCCAGTGAAATTTTCGTGCGTAACAGTGATGACGCGTGGTATTAATTGTGAAAAACTTAAAAAAACCTCCACAAACGACGATTGGCACTTTTCTTCGCAACTAAAAGTTGTTGAGAAAGTTATAAAACGAAAAACATTTCCGAAGAACAAGAACACATCAAACCAAACCAAATACAGTAGGATTTCTGAATAGCAGCTCTATTTGTTTCAGCCCATAACAAAAGCTTCACATATTCTACGATACCTACTTGAATCCCTCGATAAAACGGCTCAACTCAAGCAAGATCTTCCGCGCCCCAAATTATTTTTTAGGAATCAATCCATCAATCCAAACGATAACAATGTGCACGCAAGAAAGTAAATCATTAGGCACCAAAGGTCCGGCTGCAACTCAAGCGAACTCGGAAAATTCTGAGTCTGACGGATCAGAATCTGATGATAGTCATAATAACAACAACATCAACAATAATAACAGTCAAGGAGGGAAAAGTCGTTCTTCTCGTCCCACGAATGAAAATGATGATACTGCTACCGCTAAAACTGCCGTATCTAATATTTCCATGTCTGTTATGAATGGAATTTTACATGGTGTCGTTTGGGTTGTTGTTGCATTACAATTACCATTTCTTTTAAATCGTAACGAAGCAAAAATACTTTATCGTCCAGCATATTATGAATATTCTACTGAATTATCACTTTTTGATAATACAATTTGGACGTACGGTACTGATTATGCCTTATGCATAATTATGACAAGCTTGGCATGTTGGATACTATCATTCAGACACAATCGAGGAACAGGAATTAATGACAATGGAAATGATGTGAAACGATTATGTATCTTATCTGCATCAATGTTGTTATTGTACGCAATGTCAACATTAGCTGGTGGAATTGCACATCAAAATTTTCATACAGTTGAATCACGGAATACTATATTATTTCGTATTCTATGGACAATATGTGTTGGTACAGTTTGTTTAGCACCAGCATCAATGGGGATGATTGGAAGTGAAGGTATACGATTATTCAAAAATCGCAAGGATTGTCCATCAATACTCAAATCGATGCCATTAATATCAGATACGTATTGGATAATATATGGTTTAGTTGTTACTATTGCCTGTGGATTAGGTGCAATGTCATTTCAACGACCGGCATGTGATATATTTATTGGTGGTACAACTCAAACACCATCAACGTTCTATTGCATGGCATTTTTATATACCATGAAACATTACAATAATTCGAAGTCGACTTCGAACTCAAAGAAGATTCACATACATCCACATATGAAAATTATGGGTTTAATTGGTTTTATTTTGAATGCAACACTATTACCTATATTCCCTGTATTGGTATTACATTTAGGTTGGACATTACCATCTGTGAATACGTTTTTGCATTCATGTTTATGTATGGCATGGTCGATGCAAGGATTTATTCTTCAACATGTAATCCATGCTTTAGTAGTAGAAGAAGAAAATAATAATAATATTGAAATATTAGAAGAAGAACAACAACAAGAACCATTGAAAATGAAAAAGGTCCAATAACTTTTCGAGACAAAAATAGAAAAATGGAATCGAATCAACGGGGTTGAACCAGGGCCAATTAAATAACTAAACAGAAAGAGAGTCGAGTCATAATATATATATATATATATATATATATAATCGAAACTCAAAACATATATTTGAATCTAAATTTGAAACGAAAAAAAACAAGCAAATTAAAAACGAAGTGCTAAATAATACAGTAAACGCACAATGAAATGATATTACATATTACATACTCATGCATAACGTTACAAACAGTCAAATTAAATTTAATTAAAAACTACATGTATCAATCATTGCACTATGAACACTATCAATCTCATACACTACAGTATACAAGACATCCTAGCTAGTAACTTGCATATTTCGACTGCTATCAAATAAAGTCAAATACATGTACTGCATAGCTAGATTGAAGCGTCTATAGACTACTGTAAGCTCGAATATAATAGGATCAAAAGGAATCATCACATCACAATCACATATTCTTCTACGATCACATAATTTTTTATAACATCTCTGTTTAATAATCATAGAACAACACATCCTATTTTCATTTCTCCTTCCTATCCGTAGCGGGTAGTATACTCGATAAAAACAAAAATAAAACAATCCGGTCCATATGGTTCTCTTATTCTTTTTTCTTGCTACTCGACTTTTTTGTTTTCTTTTTTGTTTTGGCACCTCCATCGCCACCACCACTACCGCTTGGAAAAACGAGAGTTACTACCAACATTAAAATCGTCAACATTATCATACCAGCCATACCAAAGATAGCATACCCGGCAAGGGGTGAACCCTCATATGCTTTCGTAATTTGTTTCATTAATACATCCAAAGCAGATGGTGGATCAGGAATCTCCTCTCCTTCGAAGGCATCATAACCTTTCATAACAAATGATTTTAATTTCATCGTATCTGGTAGTATCAATAAATTATCAAATTCATCATGTTCCTTTTTTAATTGATATCGGTATAATCGTTTTTTATGCAGATACATCAATACTGGTAATTTCGTTGTAGAGAATCGAAGACAAACATTAGGATTTGTGGAACAATCGACTGAACCTAATACGATCCCATTTTCATACAATTCTTCATCATTGCCCAATCCATCTAATGTTGGTTTTAATCCATCACAACTTTTACAATTCGGTACATGAAAAAGAATTAACCAACTACCTGTGGTAGATCCAGTAGATGCCTGTGTTTGATGTTCAAATGTATCATCGGTTAATTTAACAACTTCTTGTGACGCAGCATTAACAACATTCGACGACGAGAGCAGGCCGAAAATAACAACCGATACGGCAACGAATGGTGTCATTCGAATAGAGGAGCACCACATCTTCAGAATATGCGTTGTAGTAGTTCTTTGTTATTGCAAAGATAAGGATATTTGTTATTGCAAAGACGATAAGGAAATTTGTTATATGCAAATAAGATAACAAGGATAAGGATGTGCGACGCAAATCAATTGTTCAGATGATGTAGAATGTTATTATCGTCGAAGAAAACGAAAAATCTGAAGTACTGTACTAGCTTCTAATTTTATTATATTGTATCTTTATCTGTGTTCAAACCAGATACTGCTATCATTAGTATACTTGTATAGGTTGCAATAACAAGGTCCAAGCAACTGTTTACCAAAAACACAGGTCTCCGCTAAGTCGTAAGACGATGTATGGGGGCTGACGCCTGCCCAGTGCCAGAAGGTTAAAGGAGTTGGTTAGGTTTCCGAAGCTAATAACTGAAGCCCTGGTGAACGGCGGCCGTAACTATAACGGTCCTAAGGTAGCGAAATTCCTTGTCGGGTAAGTTCCGACCCGCACGAAAGGCGTAATGATTTGGATACTGTCTTGGAGAGGGACTCGGTGAAATAGACTTGTCTGTTAAGATGCGGACTACCTGCACCTGGACAGACCCTATGAAGCTTTACTGTAACTTGAAATTGAAATTGGACTTTATATGCGCAGAATAGGTGGGAAGCTTTGAGAATATTTTCGAGGGAATATTGGAGCTATCAGTGAGATACCACTCTTATAATGTTAGATTTCTAACTTTGAACCATTATCTGGTCAAAGAACAGTTTCAGGCGGGCACTTTGACTGGGGCGGTCGCCTCCTAAATGGTAACGGAGGCGTACAAAGGTTTCCTCTGAACGTGTAGAAATCGTATCTAGAGTATAAAACTGGGGGAAATATAGCTTTATCTCAACTTACCAATACATTGATTGTTGCACGATGCTGAAATGCTTCGAAGACAAATAGCTTGATTATTCGTCTTAATCATGAAATGCTATTAAATGAATTATCGTTGTTCACCACCACACATTATTAATTTTTCGTCCAGACAAATTGTTTTTGCTTAATTTTGATTATAACTTATACTGATTGGAAAGCGGGGCAGTTTTTTCGGCAATGATCTTTACATCTTCCAAAAGGGAGATGAAGGAAATATTTTTGCTAATTTTAGGGTCGCAGGTCTCAAACAGGCGTTCAGAAGGGTACAGTATGCGTAGCAGACCTTTTTCTTGGTACTTCTGGAGGTGTTTCCAAACGCCGCAATCGTATTGCTCAAAGGCGACATTGATCTCCTCCATTTGACCATCGGTCAGGTTGCGGACGGTGGTGTCCTTTCTCTTGTTGGATCTTCCCCGTGCCTTGTATCCGGGTAGGTGTAGCCGGCTATTTTTGTCGCACATGATTTTGGGCATTCGGAGTATGTCGCACGCCACAACCCCCTCTATCCCCCCGACGAGTCCTTTTCCCGTGGTGGCTTTATTGGTGGACTCCCTAGATTCCTTTTCAGAAACCCCACGCATGTCAACGATGGTAGTTTTGATATTTTTACGGACAAGTTGTAGCGCTAGGGCCAAGGAATTTGTCGTGGATAAATGAGTATGCCTGTCAGATCGTGATGTCAGCATTTGTTGCAAAGTAGAGTTTTGGTCCCCAGCATTCCCGACCTGGTGCCATACCGATACCACCTGGTCGATCCGCGGAGTTCGGTAGTTTATTTGGAACTCGATGTCCTCCAGCCGCAGTGATGGGGTGCGGATAATGCCATTTGTTTCCTGGAATGCTGCGGGTGTTGATGTTGCGTTGTCCCATGGAAACACATTCAAGAGCGCATCAATCATGCTGCTGGAATGTGGTGAAACGTGCGTTTCTTCCCCCACGTCGGGACCGCTAGATTTGGTCAAAAGGCCATGTACTAACCGATCAACCTCTTCAGAACCAATCACAATCTTTTTTCCATCCGCCCAGGGACGTCGAAACAGAAACCGGAAGTAATCAATTCCTTTTTCTCTGATTTTGTCTATTTGCGCCTCGGTTTTCCCAGACCAATTGATAACTGAATCTGGCTCATTAAACTTCCAGATCACCCGCAACAAATGCGCAAATTGTTTGCGATTTGTCAGACCTATACTTCTTATATCGTTCCGTTTTCCATCGGGCCACACCCATTCGGTGATGGCCGGGTGCGGCTTTTTAAACTCGGAAGTGTCATTTGTCAGGGGCACGGTCAACGAAGCGATTCCAATAAAGAAGTTCTGGAGGGTCGTCGATGCAGCTTTGTGGGGGCCTGCCAGCACCACAATCCGTGGGCAGTTCCGTTCGGTGACGTTCCGATGCGTCCTATCAATGCTGTTGTTGATTAAGATTGTTGTATTTGCTGTAGGAACACTAACATTATCATTGGTAACATTCTTGCTGTTATCCTTATTCTTTTTTTTGAGGCGAACCAGCCTTCACGTGCTTGTTGATATAATCAATTTTGTCACCATCACTTGCAGCATCTTGAATATGATTAGTAACCACCCCATAATAGTAAAATTGAAACGAAACAACCAGCACGATTAGCATGATTAGAATATTGGGGCGACGAAACATCTTGTTGTTGTTGTTCTTGTTCTTGTTGTTCTTGTCCTGAAAAGAAGCAAAACCTTTTTATTTTTTTCTTGGTCAAAAAATGGAGTTAGAAGCTCCCGCTTCGTGGTGTATCTTGTGCTATTAATATAGAAGAGAGTGCACCAAATTCGTAGACCAATAGAAGATTTGATATGGTTGATTTTATAAAAAAAATTCTACTTACTTGATGTCAACAGACCCAGTTTGAAAAGAATTGATATTTTGGCTTTAAAAATAGGACTTTGAACCAGAAAAGGAGTACAATAGTAGTAATTGAGTTGCTTGTTATTGGAGGTATAGTTTCGTTTCTATTCATTCATTGGAAGTGGTCTAAAATGGATCACCATGGTCAAATCCATTAGGACGTAATAAAAATAAAATAATAATATTAAAAAGCTTAAGAAAGAAAAAGAAGAAAAAAAGATACGCGAATCACTCTCCGTGCTTTAGCGCGCGTTAAGATATTATCGCGCTTAAACGCGTGGACACTCTCCGTTGCACGGAGGAAGTACTAGCTTCTAATTTTATAATATTGTATCTTTTATGTGTTCAAACAAGATAATGCTACCATTAGTATACTTGTATAGGTAGGATTAATTAGGGATATGGAAAGTAGTTGGTAGTTGATAGCTTAGCTTAATAGAGCATATGAGAGAATTGATACTCTCTTTGAGAATATATCAGTCACAAAGAGACATGAATGGACTAGATTCAGGAGCAGGTTCACACCGTTCTCTTAACTCACGTGGCAATTTAGCCGTCTCTGAGAGATCCCAACTATCTCCAGGACTCCAACTGCTTATCCCATTCATATCCTGTATAACATCGCGATATGTAAGATTAAGATGTTCCTGTACCAATTCGGCTGCTGATTGTGCTGATTTGGGATGACCCCCGGGCAGATTTATAGCCTCCTGACGCCATGATTCTGCGGCAGCATAAAGTTCTTTCTTGGCACGTTCAAGTTTGTGCTTATTTATGGATGTGTAGAAATCTTTGTTTGCTAGAGTAGAGAGTATCATTCCGGCCTCGTTACCAAAAATTTGTACCACCGACCGCTCTAATTGATCGGCCAGGGCGTGCTCCCGAATTCTCATGTCACGCATATTAGCCGATGGTGCATTCTTTCTATCTTTTGACCAAAAATTCAACGCGGCCGTATCGTCGAAGGGTTGCTCGAATTGGTGCCACCACCATGCTGGTAGATATAAAATATCACCAGGCCCAACAATTAATTCCCGTAGTCTCGCATTCTTGAAATTAGGATAACGATCCAGGTCTGGTGATGTTAGATTCACCTGCGACGATCCAGCAAGCGGGTGTTCGTTAGGATAACGATAGAGAGCATCGAGCTGCCCAGGTTCCCCTATAATCGCTCGCTTTCGACCCCACGCCATCACATACATATTGTCTGTAGCATCGTAGTGGTTTGGCATAACGATTCCTTGCTGTCCAATCCACAGCTTGGCATTATTAAAATGCCCAAAAAATGGCTGGTTAGACGCGATTGGACGTAGAAGTGATGTTATCGCGTGTAAATCTTCTGCCAATTGTTGCGATGCACTTCCACCAGCAACACTAGCTTCTTCGTTGCTATTCATTATAATTTCATGTAGATAATGTAGTACCTTCTTGGAGCTTATTGGCTTGATCGTTGTAGAATTGTTAATATTAACGTCGTTTAGATGATAGCCCTTCCGAATAGTCTTGACAAAACCGTCAAAGGTGTCGCGGTACAGATGAGTCAATGGTAAAAACGGATATGGATATTCCGCCGTTTGCGCCTTTTTCTGTGGGTCAAAGTAACGACAACATCGACTCGCAACATCTGCAGCGATGTTAAAACTTGGTATACCAGCGCCACCGCCACTACTACCAAATACTCGTCGGCTCAAATATTTCAGTGTCCACTTATGTGCTACCGGACTCGTACTGGCATTACCTTCACTAAACGCATCGGTAATGATAACCGGTTCGCCTCGTACAATATATGCCTTTGCTTCCTCCACCGTACGACGAGGCACTGCTGGCATATTGGGATGGATACTAGCAAGGGCTGGATGACGACTTGAGGCAAGGAGTTCAAGTGCATCATCATCGTCGAATACAGCATCAAGTTTATTATTAAGTTCGGAAAGGGAAACGCTTGCCTTTTTGAGTGCAGAAATTGCCGCGGCCTTTTTCGATTTGTCATTCTTCGTTTCAGTAGAATCATACATCATCATATTTGCTCTTTCTACAGCCAGTTCTGAATGTCGGTACGCCATTCTTAAAGATCGTGGATATTCATATCCCTCGACATCGCCCAATGTTAAAGCAGTTGCTTTATTCAGCCAAGCATCTACTGACTTACTACTTGCATCGGATATTAATGCGTTATCATATAATTCGTTACACTCTGTTACATCATTGACTGTCGCCACAGGATGGGCAAGGTAACATGCCCCCTTAATATTGCTGCCAGCACTATTAGCTCTAACGTGACTATAGCCACATCCTACAACATTAGCACATTTCCGACAACTACTCGCCTTAGTTGAGTCGGCAGTTGATTTAATCGACCGACATGACTTAGCGAGGGATGCTTTTGCATGTGGTGGAAATTCTGATGCCGTTTGGGTAGCAAGATCTTCAGTCAGAATGAACTGCTGTTCGTTATCGGTAGCAGTGGTGGTCGACATTGTAAACTCACCCAGCCGTTCGTATATTGTACCAGACGTCGTCAGTAGAAAGACTTGACCATCGAATCCTTCTATTATTCTTTCACCACCATTCGGAGATATAGGTCCATAAAATAGTTTAGGAGGACCCCCCGTACCAACCCCCCCGTTGCCGATCCAATACAAATTAACTTCGATCGATGGTAAAGCGTTGATGAACTTTGCCCGTACCGATTTCGGTTGTGCTTTATTTATCTCATGCTGATTCCCGTTTGAGTCGATTTCGATCACACTCGCAGCAGCAGTAGCAGCAGTGGCAACATAATAGTTGACAACGATCAAGAAAAGGAGAAAGACTGCTATTGTCATGGTGAACAGTAGTTATGTTACATGTTTTTACATTTTACATCACCTAAAGTTTGAATTTTTGTACTAACATTCTCCATAAGAAAATCAAGCGACCAAAAAAACATTTGAACAGCAAAAATAGTGTCGCGCAAAAAGCGGATCGAAAAACCGAGCGAAGAGTTTTTTGGTTTCCCTAACCCTCCATCACTGTCGCCACAAAAATCAAGCAAAAATAATGTATTGTTTACTAGTTCTAGACTAACTAACTTAGGACTACATAGTAATGAGAGCAAAGAAATAATGATCCCTTTTTAATTCGCTAGCCTTTTAAGAAAACTAGTAGGTTATTTTGACTATTTGCCTTTCGACTCTGATCTTATCTGTGCTAGCTCTGCGTACTTAACCCAATCACTACAGCGACCATACATAATTAATAATCGTAAAAGTTAGATACAGTATACAACTATAAATGTACAAATATTAACAATCACAAGAATAACAAAATGATTTTACTTACCTCCGGAAAACAATGATGGAATATAGAATGGCTAGCATGATATAGCCGATCGCCATTCCAGTGTAAAGACCGACTAAATCGTCTCTCCAGTACTTCGTCAAAAGCAAAACAGCCGGGACCTGGCCTCCCCAAGATGCGACAAAACCCATCCAAAAGACCTCCTTCGTACGCCTAAGTGATAAAACAAAACAAAAGATATAGATGAATCTTTAGTTACAAGCCCACGAAAACTTCGGTGCGTGCATGATGTGCTAATATTTCAAAACACAAAAAAGAAAAGACTTACCCCATAGAATACGGTATCCTCTCGATGGCGACAGAAAGATTCATGAAAAACAATGTGATGGTAAAGGGTATAGAACACTCTTTAAACATAGCAAGTAATTCCTCGTCACTGGTAAAAATCAAACCAAACATACGATTCTGGTACAAGATAAGTACGCTTAAAACAAAAAGAGCAATAAGGGCCATTCCGATGCCCACGTGTCCAGCCTGTCGGGCACCATGTGGATCCATTTTACCAAGTCGAATACTCATATCGATCGACGCGGCACCTGAAATGGCACTAATAAATATCAATGCAATCCACATGATTCTATATGCAGTGTTAAAAATTGCGACTTCTGCATCTCCCAATTTCGCTGCCACGGACCCAATCACAGCGACTCTCCAAAAATCAGAAGCACTGGATAAAGCGGCTGGAAAGTACAGCTCTGAAAAGGTTTTGATTCGTTTCCAAGTTATTTCGGATAGATGAAATCCTGGCCAGCAGTTGGAATGAAGTTTTAAAAAATGGACATAAACAATAACCATAAATGCGAGCTGAACATACGTAACAACTGTTGTAACGATAGGACACGCGTTAAAGCCATATCCATCGAATCCTTTTATGGGCCACCCTAATACGAAAATCAATCCAAAAAGAAGATTCGCAACAAGTCCAATCGTAGATGCATTAACTTCTGGGTACATAATCTTCTGTGCAGAGAAAAATTGAGATAATTGACTAAAGCCAATCATACCTGGAATTGCAAAACTGAGCGATCTAGCATAATCTCCTGCCATTTTAGATATTTCGGGATCACTTCCAAAGGCCAACCAAACACGTTCAGTACAATTCCATGCCAAAAATACAAATATACTCAACGAGAAGATAACTACATATGAAATTTGAAGATATATCCCAGCCAATTTTGGGTTCCCAGCACCAACAGCACCTCCAATTAAAACTCCTAAAATACGCCCACTCAGTAATACTGAAGTTGTCATAGTCCATAGGTCGGACAGAGCAGACGCTGCCAAAGCCTCCTTACTAAGATGTCCTGGAAAATTTGGAATGTTCGGGAAAAGTTATATAGCATTAGATAAACACGGCGAAGGAATTTCTTTTTTATTAGACACATAATTTCTGTTCTAATTTAAGATCTTTTTCTCACCTAGAAGTCCTGTATCCGTAGTTTTTTTCTGCAACACCGTTATAGTAATGACGTTATTGGAAGATGTGCTTGTAATGTTAGAATATATATTACATCATCATACTGTTAATACATCCTCATATATACTGTAGCCATGCATAGCATACTTTATCGAACAAAAAATGGTCAGTCCACAACCTTTACATTCATACTATTTCATTTCACTTACACCAACCCAAGAGACACTGGAGATAAATATAGGAATTCCTAACGTTAAGATATCAATTGCATCTTCCATTACAGTTGTTTTATTTACTTTCGTCACCGTCAATGCTAGTTCTTCGTCGTCGACATCGATCCCACTAACATTATATGCTGCCTTGTTATTAGCCACAAGTAGCGGTTGACATTCTTTGGCATCAGTCATACTGAATATTTTTTTTGTCTTTCGTCTTTATTATCGTCTATGCTACCTTTATCTTTATCTGGATTTTTATCTCTATGTGACGTTTTTAGTAGAAGTCTCCAAAGTCAAGTAGTCAAGGATTGTTTTCGCTAGCGCGCTCAACAGCGGAAGTTTTTATAAAATTTGCTAATGCATCCAATTGATTACTAGCTATTAGATCAGAAAGTTCTCAAACGTGATGGATGGACTAGATGGATGTGTTTTCTTAATCGTTGTGTTGTGATGATGCTGTGATGCAGATTCGCCATTCGAAGCTTTTTATTTTGAATGGCATCAGTCGCGCAATAATCAGCAATCAATAAATCAAAATTGATTTCTAAAAATATAATTCAAAACCCCGTCTCCCCCAAAGTTTGAAAGTGTAAGTGAGGCAGTAGTAGAGTACTGTACAATACTACCAAGTACTTCTACACTAGCGCTAACTACACAGTAACTACATTTTGCCTATGTAACAATATTACTATGGTAGCAGCATAAGCAGCAGCAGACACAACAGAAGCAATTGATTGGCGGCCCAATTTGGAAAGAACCATGATGTTGAATGTAATCTCTTGGTGTCACAAGAAGAGCGGACAAACAAAAGCTGAAGGACAAAATTGTACTCAATAAAGTCTTTATGCACTACCAGGATTTGATCTGAACAAGAAACATGAATTACATGAGCTAAGGAACCAATATTGAGGTATATATCTTAAGAACAGACCTGACTGTCAGGATGGTTGGATGGAGGTGGACAATGTAATAATGTTGTAAACTAACTGATTGTTGACCACAATGTAAATGTGGGACAAGCTTACTTAAACAGACTAGGCAGAGGGACGGGACCAATGACTTCAGAGAAAGGTAACATCGTCTATCTCTTGTAAATCCCCAAAATTCAACAGACACATAAAAAAGAATGCACACGTTACAGTGCGTACTACTCTTGTTCCAGTTTTGAAGCACTCCTCCAGGCTAGCCAGCTACAGTAGTAGTAAAAAGAAGTATATGAACATTGAAAGATATTATTTAGTTTGTAACAGTGAGTCCCGAATTCTTATGCGAACTACTTCTTTACAACTATTGGAAAAAGGAAATGACGCGCGTAACTACGCGACATCCTCATTTTTTTTATATTTAAATGCACGTGTTTGAGAACAATAGAAGAATTCATTGAATCGTGCAGTATGTGCAAGAAGTTCTGTTTTCGCTACTTTTTTCGTGCTTTCCTCGTGTACGACGTATGTTTGGGGAAAGAATTGTTATTGATGCCGTGGAGATTTGCCCTCGAAAAAAATCTCTTTCGTTCAAGTTCTTTCGCTTTGAAAAGTGATAGAATGAATTGAAAATGAAAATGAATGAATCAATCCATCAAAAAGCTGTTCTCATCATTCAAACTTGTTCTTCAATTCCATTATAGTCGTTACTTTATGTCATTACTTTCTCAGCAACAAGTAAGGTAGGTTTTGTTTCAACCATGGTATTTATCGCCGTTGTCGTCGTTCGTCTTGTGTTTAAGATGTGTTTCATTCCGTGATTCATTTCGAATGAAATTTCATGTCGAATCACAGATCGAGAAGCATAAATTTTGACGCCGTTTCATTGGATCAAATTTTAAGTCACATCTTTTCACAGGCATTTCGCGCTGAAGTTCTGTTGACACAATTCCGTGTTGTGTCAGTACAAAAACATCGTTCTTCTGTCAGTTAAAAAAAAATGCCATCCAATCCAATACTACGTAGAATAACAACTTGGTCTCGAAGGTCGAATCTCTACTGTATGCAATCTGTGAAGAATGTCAACGAACAAGAAGAATAATCAATTCAAAGAGCTCGAGAGTTAATAACTGTCATTGCCTTGTACTTGAATTGAAGTTCGCTCACAGCTTTATCCTGAATTACAACATTCATTCACATACTTTTCATTTCTCTCCAATTCTTTTACAATATAACAGAAATAAACAACAGTATTCACGATCGATAATACATCATTCGTATATATATAGACTAGACACGATGAAATCGATAATAGCAACATCAGAAACAGTAACAACAGCCCGTGAAGGCGAAGAATTTGAATCACGACCGCATGGACGACGATCATTGAAACGAAAATTGACAAAGACGAAACTAAAACCTGCAACAACCAGAACGAGGACAACAAGAACGATGAACGCTTTAATAGTAGCATCCGTGTCATGCCTTGCATCGTATCAAACTATTACACATATTGATGCATTCGTAGGAACAACAACGTCAACAGTTATCAAAAGAACAGCAAGCAGTTCTAGTCCTACTAGAAGCAGTACTAATAAAAGAATGTTCAGTCCAACATCTTCTCCATCATCTTCATCACAATCGCAATCGCCATTGTCACCAACATCCGCTGTCTTTTTCACCGTGGATGAATATCACGCCGCTCATCATCACAATACAGTCAATAATATCTTTAAAAATCCATTGCTGGTAAATCAACAACAACAGCAAGAAGAACAGCAAGAATTGTTCGACGGTACTAGTACTACTACTACTACTGACACAAGCAGCGATTATTCAGATTCACGTTCATATCAAGAATACGATTACTTTGAAGAAGAATACTTGCATGATTATAATGATGATGGTATCCTTTCGATTCAACAGCAAGAACAAGAAGAATTACCCGCTTGGTTACGTCATGATAAAGGTCATTTAGTTGAAGATAATATGGAGGCACTTAGATCAGCAATGTTATCTGGCCCATCATCATTCTTTACGGAATCGGAAGCGATGCAACTTACATACGCGATCCAAGAAGCTGCTTACGATAATAAGCATAAAATGGCAGGTGCAGCTGAATTTTGTTTAATTATGGTAGAAACAATGGAAATGGGTTTGAATGCATTAATTGCTGCAGCATTCCATTACTGTGAATGTATCGATGGTGGTGATGATGAAAATGATGTTGATACACTTTCTCATTGGGAATTCCGATTACCACACCAAGGGATTGGACAATTTGATGGACATGCTGCACGGATTGAACGAGATGCTGCACGTCTTAAACGATTAGAAGTAGTAGCTTCAATGGTTGTACATCATAATAACAAAAGCCTACGTGATCTATATACGACGGAAGCAAAAGATTGGCGTGCTTTAGCGATTCGCGGAGCTGCTTGTTTATACAGATTGCGTGGAATCCTCCAAGAACAACAACAGCATGAAGGAGATGTAACGAACAATGACTTATTATTAACGAAGGAATCGAATAGAGTATGTCGGGAAGCATTTCATATATGTGCACCATTGGCAAGTAGGATGGGAATGCATCGATTAAAGAACGAATTAGAACATGCTGCATTTCAAATATTATATCGTAGACAACATCGTACGTATGAATCATTACTAAGTCAAACACGGTCCACAGAAAGTCTCCGATCTGCACGTACTATGAATACTGGTGAGCAAAGGTATGAAGAACAATCATCATCACCTGAACCTAACATCGAAGAATCTATGGAAGAGATCCTCGCTCATGTGAAAGACACGATGACAGAATTTTTGAACAATGATGCTGTCTTTATGGCTAGTGTTACCAACTTTGAAGTGACGGCACGTGTAAAAGAAAGTTACTCGACGTGGAAGAAGATGATCCGTAATGGATTCGATCACATTACTCAAGTTCCGGACGCGATGGCATTACGAATTGTCTTGGATGCGAAGAAGGAACATCCAGATGAATCGGACGATGTTACGAGAGCGCGCGAACGTGCCTTGTGTTATTACGTACAACAGCTTTGTCAGACTGTTTGGGCACCCCATCACGAAGATCCAAGATTTAAGGACTACATTGCTCATCCGAAAGAGAATGGATATCAAAGTTTGCACTACACGGCTGGAACCAAATGGAGGAACAACGAAGAATGGAAGATGGAGATGCAAGTCCGGACGGGAGCAATGCACAAATTGGCAGAATTCGGTGTTGCATCCCATTGGAATTATAAAGCTGGGGTTGTTACAACCGACGTCGATAATAATAGTGACAATAACAACGACGGTGATGATACTACTGATAATAACAACGACGAACGCGATCCGTTTGGATTGAACAATAATAATCAAAGCTCTGATGCATACCTACGATCACTTCAAGATTGGCATTGGGAACAACATGGTTCCACCACCAAGCGAGAACCGTTGGTATTGTGGGACAACGAAGCCGAAAGTAGAGAACGTGCCGAACGGATCCGTGCTCGTACCCAACGTTTGGCACCGTACCTAGAAGCATTGGAAAATGAACAAATTGATTTACAACGTAAAAATGTATTTGTCTTTTTGACTCCTCAACAGCAACAATCCTTAACAACGACATCGTCCTCAATCAACGACTCGTTGCTATCGACTGAAGGAACTGTTGTGGCTTTACCAGCTGGATCAAGTATTCTAGATGTCATCCTCAAATGCGAACTTCCAATTCCAGAAAACAAATTCGTTGGAGGAGGAGGAGGAAGTGTAGGCTACGACGACGTTGTTACACAAAATGGAATCCCTGCAAGTTTAAGTTCTCGTTTACAAAATGGCGATGTTCTTAGTATCCCATCTGTCACTGCTCGCGTTGCATCCACCACTACTACCGCTTGAAAATGAAAATGGAATGAAGAATCGAATCAAGAAAACATACCACTGTACATACTATATACTATTAGGTCCTACACCATACCACTATACATACTATACCAATATTTTAACATAACATACCATGTACTATACTGTACTATTTGTGACATACATATTTAATAAATAATACAGACAGAAACAATTTCAAAATTCAGTTACAATAACCTAGAATATCAATCATTATCTATTGTCATGCATTTATATCTCTGATCTTAAAACTTAGTCTACTAATCGTTCTGTCTATTTTGTTAAGATCCATCTCATCATCATCATCTGATTTGATTTGATTCATAAGCATTCAACCACATCCGACAGCACAGAGCGAAACGTAATTGATACTCTCCAGCCTGTTCCTGTTGGTATTAAATGTTCCCACTGTGTCCTCGCTGATCCCGATAATTTATAACAAGACCGATGAGGTGGATGGGCAGTAAAGTAAGACTCTTTTTTACAACAACCGACATCGCCATCATCATCATCACCGTCGTCGTCGTCTATACCATCGTAGTCATAATTGTCATTATTGTTGTGTTTCTTTAATCGCATATTGAGTGGACGCGTCTCTCCGAATGTAAATACTATTATAACAGGACCAAATCGATGATCATCGATGTGCCACGGTATATGGGATCCAGTTATACTATTACTACTATCGGTTGCCGTTTCGTCGTTGTAGTCACGGCTGATCTCTTTCGGGCTTGTCGTCGTCGTCGTCGTCGTCGTCGTCGTTGTGGGACGATAAACATTGACAATACATTGGGTAAAAATTCCGACAGAAGTCTTGATTTCATCCTCATCGTCGTCGTTAATGCCGTCGTCCTGTATAACTATTCCTGCTAATTGTATGCAGTACGGTCGCAGAAGAAGACGCTTGAATAATTCTGGTATTTTTGGCACTGCTGCTGCTGCTGCTGCTGCTGCTGCTTCTTTCGCGCTTGCATCGAAGTATGTATCCGTAGTAGTTGATTCCTTTTCATTATCTTTTTGCATTGGAACAGTAAGATTTTCCTCATCATCAACGGACACAACAACGATATCTCTCTCGTAGTCGTACCGAAAACCGAACTGCGCAACTGGTCGATTTTGTGGTGGTGGAGTTGATTCCCATAGAATTTCTGAACTACTACGACAATGATTCATAAGTGTAAGGTCGTCGTTGTATTTTTCATTTCCGTCTCGGTCGAGGTCATCGAGGTCAATGATATGTATGTCATTATCCCAACAAGGAGAAGCACACGAAGTTTTACCTATACCATCATCATCATCATCATCATCGTTGTCGTCGTTGTCGGCAGCAACATCAACTCGCAAACCTAGATAAGATCGAATTTCTTCCCATGCCTCCTCGGATACGACATCTTTTGCGACGGAAAATCCTTCAGGAATAGGAGGAGGAGGAGGAGGAAAAGTGCAGTTCCCTGTTTCCTTGTCCACGACGTCACATTCCTTTTCCATCTTCCTTATGCTCCTCGAACCTTCGTTTGAGGTTGCTTGAACAATCAGAGAAATATGATTTTGTTATCTTTAGAGTTTAGATCTGGAGGGTAGGGGAAACTGTACTATTTTTGGATAAATTTTTATGAGATTTGATCGACGAACAAATCAAAAATATTGACCATGAACGATGCATTATGGTTGATGCTGATACTGATGCTGATGCTGGTGGAGGAGATAGCGAAATAAAAGAATACCAGGAAAATTGGTAGGACCGCGTAATGAATGATCTTCTATCGTGCATTTTTTATCCATGACCGGGGTACTAACTAATGTCGATGATCGGCAAAGAAAACGACGATGGCGACGACGGCGACTTCGTTTGACGATAAACATTGCATGTACGGTCGTAGTCGCTGCTGTGTTTGTTACTATGATCGCCCTGCTCGATCACAACTGTAGACTTCGAGCATTTCTTCATAGTAATAATAACTTAAAAGTATCCGTGGGGGGAAACGATAAACATAACAATCATCGCTTTGAACGTTACGGTACGCCGACGACGCCGACGACAACATCAACATCAACATCAACGAGTGACAACAACAACAAAGCACATGATACTACTATCATTTTTTCCAGAATCCGATGTGGTATGCGACTTTCTCAAGAGGCCAACAATAATATCACTGCCGCAGAAGAAGCCTGTAGTATTTGGGAAGAAGTCTTGTCATCATCTTCTATTGCATCGTCATCGTCATCATCGTTGATCAGTCCGGATGTTCTTTCGTTGTCTAAAACTTTGTACGCATCCTGCTTGGTACGAGTAGGTCGTGACGTTGATGCCGTTTCTATATACGACTCATGCCTGGACAATGACAAAGATCGACAGGGTTTACAACAACAACAGCAACAAATAATAAAATGGAGATTGGCCAAGGCGCAATGCCTTCAACGATTATTGCGATATACCGCCGCAGCGGAAGAATATGCTGTTGCTATCAATGACAACGTAGACAGCAACGACAACGACAACGATTCAAAAGGAAAAGCTAGAATGGGAGCTGCAACGTGTATTATGAGAAGTACAGGTAACGTTACACGTGCTCTTGATATTTTACTATCAACGACTAACACAACAAATTCTGATACAAATACTAGGTCGTCGGCATCCGTCTTATTGTTATCATACTGCCTCAATTATATAGAGTCCGGTAAAGTAGATCGAGCAGTTGATCAATTAAATCATTCTCTGAATCCTGTCACGGATAACGCGGACTACGAAAATGATAATACGTCGTCATCCATGTTTCTGCTGTACCGATGGATTCTTGCTGGTCTACGACGAAAAAAACAAAATAAAGATTCGAAGTTCGGATTATTCGACACCCCTCGTCCCGTAAAACACACATACTCGCAGAAAGAATCCGAAGAACACTTTATGGAATTAATACGTATCAACACATCACCTTTTGACGATCCTAATCTTCTTCGATTGGATGATAAAATCGAACTTCATAATCTACTATCGAATCCAATAGCAGGGATGTCATCGTCATCATCGTCATACTGGCCCGAGGGGTATGTTCTTCCTGATCAATTCTCCGAGCTGGAAGATATACTACTCCAACGTCAAAAGGAATATGATAGTAATATTGAATCTGGACATGACATGAATTCCTCACTATGGATATCCAAAAGTAGATCGGGATATGGTTCACACGGCAATCGATTATTGACAAATGCAGAATTGAGTGAGGAAATTATCACCAACCGCTGTGATAACTGCGATGATCAGGGAATGAAAACTTCGATTAATGCTACTACGAATAACACGGAACCGTACCTTCTTCAACACATGATTGATCCTCTCCTGCTCCTCAAGGGATACAAGTTTTCGCTTCGCATATATGTTATTTATTTTTCTACGAACGAGGTCTATATTTCATCCGAGGGATTAGTGAAGTTAGCATCTCTTCCCCTTCTACTTCAGAATGAAAATAATGAGGAGGAGGAAGAAGAAGAAGCCTGGAGAACCCTAGGTAGCAGACATACGATCAGCAGTCTTGATGCTTCGATGCATATGACTAATTCGGGGCGGGAGACCTCTATGCAACAACATGATTTGAATTATTTATGGACAGAATTGGCGGAAAGAAATAATATTGATTGCCGTTCCTCATCAGACTTATGGGTTGATATTTGCAATGTGGCCGCAGATACATTGTTGGTTCGCTTTCCCGAATTCCAGGATCAAGAATTAGAAAACAATTCATTGGAACAGAAGAAAAAACAACTATGGAAAGATCGTAGAGAAGAATTGGGTATTCCTAAGATTTTAGGATTAGACTTTGTGGTTGACGATACCAACCTTAAACCTTGGCTTGTCGAAGTTAATCGATTCCCAGGTCTAGAGCCACGTGATGAAATGGATAGCAAAATCAAATACCGAGTCGTGGGAGATGCCTGGATGAAAGCACTGGAACGACTTACGCTTATGGAAGTATATCATGCTTACTTTAATAATATATTTGAATCACTTTCCAACGATGGGCCTGGCTCGTCCTTGCAAAGATTGCCTACAAATCATAGTCGAAGTTAGAGTTTTTCCTTTCGAAATAGTAAACTACGTAATCAATAATTACGTACAGTCTATGCTCAAGATAGTCCTATAACATAAATAATGATCAACCCTCTTCCTTTTCAAAGATTTTATCACCAAATAAATTCGAAAACATAGTGTGGATATTCACAGACTGCCCCACTCTTCTCCCTATTATTATCACTTCTTCATACAGCAGTAAGCTTAAAATAAATATGGTTAAAAAAAAAGAAGGATTCCACGACTGGAAGGAATCAAGACTTAATCACGGACATTTATTTCGGCGACTTAACTGTTTTAAATATATCATATAACGGTCTTAACTTAATCGATTAAGTCGTGTAACTTAATCGATTAAGTTGTGACTGACTAAGTAACGTGATTAATTCTTGATACGTTTCCTTCCTGAGAATTTTCGAAATATAAAAGAATGTTGTTAGGAAAAAAAAGTGTCACGCTCTCGCTCAAACTAAACCCGAAGTATCATGTAATATAAGAAATAGAAGTAACAGCAGCCGGCACATTAACTATCTACTGTATATCTAAAGCAGTTAGAGGTGAAGAGAGATAGTCCTAACTAGTAGGGTATATTGCGATGTATTTGACTGACGCCAGAATCTGGTGTATTATATTGATTCTATATTTTGTCCTCCGTTGTGCCATTAAATTTAACGAAAATCGCCGGGAACAGCAAGAGATCGAAGGCAGTAACGAGAACACCGCCCATATCGACAACAACAGCAACAACAACAACGAGCTGGCAATTGGGTCTGATAATGATAATAATAATAATGCCGAAGAGACACGGGTAAATCTGATCAATGATCGACTCGTATTTCGAGAACTGTCGTTGTCAACCGAATCAACACAACAAGAAGGCAAGAGCAATGAGCGCGATTTGGAAATGACTAGAACCAAAGAAACAGATGTCGAAGATCGAGATCAAGACGTGTTAAATACTACTACTACTAATGATAATAGTAATAATAATAGTAATAATAATACTGATATTGGTGACAGTGTCAGGTCCTTTTTTTCGAGCCTTGGATTGTTCAGACAGGACGGGGTAATTCCAAAAGATGTTGATTGTTGCAGTATTTGCTTAGAAGAATATAAGATTGGAGACACGATAGCCCGATCAAATACAGGCAATAACAGGGACAAAACCGAGGAAGATAATAATAATAGTAATAGTTGCAGTCACTGCTTTCACAAAGATTGTATCGTTGCCTGGCTTCAGAATCATGATGAATGTCCGTTGTGTCGAGTTGATATGATAACAATACCTGAGACAAGATCAATATCAAACGGATCTTCATGATGTAAAAATAATGATAACGATAACGATGGGACTATTAGGAACTGCTAGCTCCCACTCATACCTATAATTTTGACAAAAATCACGAGTCTCCTACTCTCATGTTTTTCTATTCTATTCTATTCTATTCCATTGTAAGTTGCATAGAGTTTTGGTTGGAACCCGTGATTTTTTTTATAGAGATTCCAATTTTGCCCCAACGAATATTAGACCGTCAGGTGGAGCGGGACGTCGAACTAAAGTACGATCATGTTTCGAAATTAGGTTCAACAACGCATCAACATCATCGTCACTATAACATGTTGCTTCTGTCGCCGTACCGATGCTGTCCTCACTCAACTCGGTGGCATTTGCATTTGCATCGGCAATAGCGAGGAGTCTCATGGACGCTTCTGCTAACAGTCGAATCATACGACGAAGAAATCGATTACCAACTAATTCAATACAAACAGCTGTTCGTATCATCCCGGAATCATCATCACTATATCGAACCAATCGAGCTCGTGCATGATGAAGGGTGCAAACAGTTGTCGTTGTTTTAACCTTCCCGTATGAAAGACCAATATAGTCTAAACTTTCCCCTTCAAGCTTTTGTAGCATACTATTCAAGAGAACAACTTGTCGTGCCGCTCGTTCTTCCGTCAATAATTGGAACTTACTTCTTGAAAATTTGCTGCTCTCGTTTGTATTTCCATTATTCACAGCATCGCTACTATTACTTTCGATATCTACCAGATATACGTATGCTCGACAAGATGTTGTAAAGGTAGGATGGAAGGATCGCGAAACTTGTACAATATCGGTAACACGCAACGATCGCGATAGATCATTACTAGTAGTATCATTGGGAGACGAAGTTGATGTTGTTTTCGATTTCAAGATCTGGTCAGACAAATACCGATCAATGATTTCGGGTGTCAACTCATTATTACCAGTTCGAAAACGGCAAACTTGCCCGATTGCATTTACCCCCCGATCGGTCCTACCAGATACACGGAGATTGGCACGTTTAAGATGATATTCCGGCGAAACTTTACTATTGTAAATATTGTTGTCGTTGGTCGTCGTGGAATTGTTATTTATAGCATCGGTGACCGTTTCTTCTTCTTCTTCTACTTCTCTTAATCCTTGTTGTTGTTTCCTTTGTCTTTCAATATTGTTTTTCCCTTTTTTGTTTTTTATCTTTTGTGGTTCATCTTGCAATATAGTTAGCCAATCTTCCAACGTCTTTTGGACTGAAGGTTTATCGAAATTATTTGGTTGCGTTTGCCATCCACAAAAATCATCACCCTTATACGCAACATGCAAACAAAAATGTTTTAATTTATCCTTCGTAGCGCCTCTTTCGTTATCGTTGTTGCTGATTTCGATGTTATATGGATTATCTTTGGAAATAGACGATTCTTCTATGCCATTGTCTCGTTGCTTGTATAATGAATCAAACAAATTTTCGTAGCCAGACAATGACGACGAAGATGACGATGCTGTCAAATTGATGGATGATGATTGTATCGGAGTTAGAATAGCAGGAATCTTGTTTCTGTCATTTATTTTTTCATCGATAACGGTATCAACTGCGTGTGAGCTCCCAGCAAATGGCTTTTTCTCCCAGAGTTCTCGAACGATTTGTTCTTCGAATGTCTCTGCGTATGGAATTTTTCGACGCAAACTACGGCGTTTGTCATCACCATAATCATCATTGATCCGTATTGTATGTGCTATGTCATCCACAGTACTTGTAGTAACAGTATCGCGCATCGTCGTCAGCGACTGCCATCTATTTGTCGTCGTCGTCTCAAGGAAACAGAAACCGTTGACAACGGGGAGTAACAGAGGTATAAGGAGTTGTTTTATAGGAGATATCACCACTGAAGCTACTGTCCATGGCATGGCATTTAAAAACTTCATTGTCGTCCACTCAATTGGCTAGAGCTCTGTCAAGATGTAACAAGTAACAGTAACGTGAGAACGTGATTGTTGTAAAATAAATGAAGTAAGCAAAATTTCTCATGAGCCATCAAAATTGGGCGCGCAAGAATATAGAACAGTTACACGTGTAGCTTATGAATCAAATCTTCGATCGACAAGAAAATAAATCACATTCGATCGCACATTTTAAAACATCATACAATTGTAGAGCAGCTCTTGCCTTTTCCCTTCAATAACATCGTCATATATCTGTGACATCCAAGGTTGTTGATACAATAAGCAAACCAAGATCTGCAGACCTAGATTGTGGAAATTGTGGAAACCGAATAAAAACTCCCAGTCTAGCTACAGTAGTAACAACCCACTACTGCGATACAAATAAAATAAAATAGCACCATGACGATGTTATCAATAACATTCCTTGTTTCGGTTATGGCGTTATTCCTAGCGCGATATAACGATGGAATGATGGTGACTGCATTTTCAAATAACAATAACGCCTTATTAACAACAGCTACGATACCGCATCATATTAGTAGCAGTAGCTCTAGTACTAATCTACACATGGTCTCAGATAATAAAGCTATTGTTGTTGAACTTCCCCGTGACGTTAAAGAAGCCGTTTCTAAATGCAGACAGGCTACACAGGATGCACTCGCAAAGAGATTATCAAGGATGGATATTGAATTTCCAGTAGGGACAGATTTTGGTGTAGAAAAAAAAAGCAAACCAACAAAGGGAGGTGGACGTGGTAAACGGCGGCAAGACGCAGACATAGACGGCGACGATGAAAGTAATATTCAAACAACATTAGATCGATCAGATCGTGAATTGGCAAGATTATTTGTGGAAATGTTTCAACCGGTCGGTGGAGATAATATTGCTGTTTCATTCGTCGATGATTCATTAGCAGATGCTGCTAAATCAAAATGGAAGAATGATCTAGGCTCGACGTGTCGTGTCTTGGCTATGAACCGTCGTCCTGGTGGTGGTGCTAAGAAGAAGAAAAAGGGGAAAAAAGTATTAACGAGTGCAAGAGGATTCGCTGCCAAGTTAGAAGCTGAAATAGGCAGTAGTGATGATTATGATAATGAGAATGATAAAAATGATTTTGGCGGTAAAGGTGGGTCATTCCAATTGCCTTCTACAACAGAGGTTGCATTATTTGTTGCACCTGGTCCAAAAGAATTAATTGTTATTGAAAAAATATGTGAAACGATGGGGATGGGAACATTGGTTATCTTATTAAATGCTCGTCTTGATAAGGTAACGAATTACGGAACAGCAGGAACAGAGAAATTATTTACAGAAGACTTTGACTCTGTTTTTAGTTTAGCTGCTGCACCACAAGAAGAAGCTCCAAATTGTCTCCTTTTTAGAGCATATCCAGGTGAGTGGGTATTAGCACGAAAACCAAATGTTGGTCGACCGAAAACTATTCTATCACAGACAGAAAAACCAACTACGGTAGAATGTCGACAAGCATTTGACGAATTAGAGATTACCGACTTAGAAAAGAACGTAGAAGGGTTTGTCGACAATGTTGCGGGATGGTTTCGTTAAAAGTTGAATTAAATTAATTTGGAGAGCACACACACCGCTAATTTTATACAAATATAACAATATGTGCTAATTCAAAATTAAAATAAATACTACCTATAATCTACGATCGAGCAGCAAAAGAATAAGATAAATGAGTGAGTATAGTGGTGTTTGATGTAATGTGATGTACAGTATTGAGCCATAGTTCTCCCCTGGCGTATGTTGTAACTGTAAACGAAAAATCGAAAGATTCTTTTCTAGTTCGACTCAATGGTGCGCGTCGTAACTAGTATTTACTAGTATTAGCGGTGTAATTATTGTACAGGATGCTGAATTAATAATAATAATAATTGGTTCACAGTTGCTTGAAACAATTCACGTTTGCATTTGCGCCAGGGGTACCCCTGATTGCGCCATAAAAAGAAGAACGTGAAGAATAAAGATAATAATTATGCATTATCTGACATGATAGGCAGACAGACGCTACGCGTAAATTGGTCGTTTTTTCGGAATTATTTTCTAAAAACGTACTAGTAGAAAAATGAAAATCAAGGCCATTTTACATACATATCATCACATAATTCATAAGTTTCAATCTCGAATCTACACCTTGGTACCAAAAAGACTACTACTAGGAAGATTAGATCGAATCGAATAGCACAAGATGACGAGACTACAAGTGCTTCAAACGTGTCTCTATGCGTCTGTGTTTGTTATATCATCGGTAAATGCGTTTGCTCCTAATGTAAAACCAACATTTTCATCATCATCACAATTAACGGCTACATTAGCCGAAAGTGTTGCAGCAGCTGCCACTTTTGCTGGAAATGAAGACATCGTCACTCCAAAGGGATCAGATAATGATTGGGAGGTTCACAAGTTTGGTGGAGCGTCCCTCGCAACTGCTGAATTGTACAAAACAGTTGGTGATCTTTTAATTGCTGAAGCTTCTGGTAGTAAAAATGATCGTAGTGGTGGTGTTGCCGTTCCTACTATGGCTATCGTGTCTGCTAGAGGTGGGATGACAGATCTTCTTGTGCAAGTCGTCGATTCGGCACTTGTTGATTTCGAAGAAGCGAAGAAGGTGCTTAATGAAGCTGTTGAGGGACAGATCAAACTCCTTAGTGAATTAGCTCCATTAGAAATTACAGCAAAGATAGAAGCTAATATTCGAAATGATGCTAATGATATTCTATTACTTGTTCAGTCATTACGAATGATCAATACAGTCCCATCAGTAACGATGGAAGTTGTTTCGGGATATGGAGAGATATGGAGTGCTCAAACATTGAACGCATATTTGCAAACAAAAAATATTCCCTGTGATTGGATCGATGCAAGACCGATTTTAATGGTCAAATCGGATAGTTCCGGACTTGGTGAAAAGGGTGCTGCAGCTACGGGTGGTGTATTACCATTGTGGGACGAAACAGCGATACGGCTAAAAAATTGGTGGAATACTGTTGGACATGACAAAGGTATGATAGATTGTGATTACAAATCTGGTCAATCACCAATTGTCGTCGTTACTGGATTTGTTGCTTCGACTATTGATGGTGTACCTACAACATTAAAACGATCTGGATCGGATTATTCAGCAACTATCTTTGCAAAATTACTTGGAGCTTCTCGTGTCACAATGTGGAAAAATACTGATGGAGTATATACAGCTGATCCTCGACGTGTACCAGAAGCGTTTTCCATCGGTTCATTAAAATATGACGAGGCACTTGAACTTGCTTACTTTGGTGCTCAAGTTTTACGTAAGTTTTACTTTATTGCAATCTGCTTATCTTTTGTGTGTGTCCATGTAGATAATAAATAACCATATTCTTCTTCAAAAAAGTAACCTAACATCATATTTTGTTCCGTTCAATTGATATTTGATTTTAAATTGAAGACCCATCTGCTATGGTACCTTGTATTGAGGATAATATTCCTGTTTACGTCAGAAATATTTTTAATCCTGAGTTTCCAGGAACAGTTGTACAGGGACGTAGTCCTACTCTCAAGGAAACAGCGCTTACGACGAAGAGTACGAATTGGAGGGCAAACAAGGGAGTCATCCCAATCAAAGGTATTACGTCTGTTGATAAAGTCGCACTTGTTACTTTAGAGGGTGCGTCAACAATCGGAGGGTCGAACGTTGCTGAGAAATTCATGGGAGCAATGGCAGATAATGATATCAATGTCTTAATCATTACTCAAGCTAGTAGCGAATCCTCTATCTGTGTTGCAGTTCCAGAAAACGAAGGAGATAAGGCTATTGCTGCTCTTCAGAGTTCATTTGAGTTAGAGCTCGCACGATCGACTGTTGGGTCTTTGAATCTCAATAAAGGCATGTCAATCGTAGCTATTATTGGAGAGGGGATGGCATACGCGTCAGGTATTTCGTCAACATTTATGGGGTCATTATCACGTGCAAATGTCAACATTCGGCTAATCGCACAAGGATCATCTGAGAGACAGATTGCTGTCGTTGTGAAACAAGCCGATACTACACGTGCACTCCGCGCAGCCCATATGGGATTTACTCTTTCGGACACAGCAGCAAGTATTTCAATTATAGGTAGTACTGGCTCAATCGGAAAAGCTTTTGTCGAGCAACTTAGTACACAAAGGCGTACATTGATTGACGAATTAGGTGTATGTCCACGGATTATGATTACTGCAAATACTAAGAAGATGGCTATTGCTAAGGATTCGAGGGGCCTACCGATCGATGCTATCAATGAACAACTTGAAAAGGATGAAGTAGTCGATGCAGATCTCGAAAAGCTTACTGCCGAAATTGAAGCCGATGTGAATCCTCATCGTGTCATTATCGACTGCACAAATAGTAAAGCTGTATCCGAATATTACGGACGATGGTTGTCAGAAGGGATTGATGTGATCAGCCCAAGTCGCAAGCTTCTTGCAGGACCTCTAGCTGAATACAAACGCGTCACTCAAATTCAAAAGAATAACATTGCAAATTGGCAGTATGAGACTAGCGTGGGGTCGGCTCTACCCATCCTCACTACTGTTAGAGATCTAATTGAAACAGGTGATAAAGTACACAAAATTCGCGGATCTTTAAGTGGTACCATGAGTTATGTCTTAAGTACGTTCGATGAAGATACTCCTTTCTCGAAAGCTTTGGAACAAGCTGTTGAAATGGGCTTTGCAGAAAATGATATTCGAGAAGATACTTCTGGTATTGACATGGCTGGAAAGGTTGTTATTATCGCACGGCAGATAGGTATGGACATTGAGTTAGGTGATGTGGAAGTTGAGTCGTTCCTTACCGATGATCTTGCAGCAAACGAGGACTTGAAACCTAAGGATCTTGAAAGCATCGACGAGATAATGTTAGAGCGTCTACAGAAAGCTAAAGCAGACGATCGTGTACTCCGTTACAAATTTGAAATTGTGAAGGAAACAGGGAAATGTAGATGCTTTCTTGATGCAGTTGATAATACTGATCCATTATTCAGACTCAAGAGTATTGAGAATCTTATAGCCTTTGAGACAGACCGCTACGCCGCTTCCCCATTAATAGTCAAGGGCGCTGCGGCAGGTCCAGAATTAGCAGCATCGGGCATTTTCGCAGACTTGTTGCGTTTGACAAGAGGGTACTCAACTGAAAGACCATAATGAGTAAGATAGTATCTTTCAATTCTCATCCTAGGCTACTGGGCAGATGAGCTCCTTACCTATTATATAATATATGATATAGCTAACTAAATTAATAGAGTGCAAGTTGCTTTTACTACTCATACCAATATTTCAAATAAGCTTGTTTTGTACAGACAAGAAAATTAACGAACTTAAAATGTAGAAAAAAAATATTATTGGCGCGCCAACGTCTGACCCTCATCAAGCGGCTCACGACACGCCGACACAACAAACATCAATTTGAATTTATCTTTAAAATCTTGTAATATATATTATGTTGTCGTTTATTGTCGTTGTCCATATTACGTTGTACCGTATTCAAAATGTGTAATAGCACCAATCAATAGACAGAAAGGCAACAGGACCGATGCCCTAGAAAAACACAGAGCAGGAAGGATGAAGTGGAATATCATGACACTGCTTTATTTGACGACAAATAATGATCTACTTCGACAAGGGGTTCGTCGTTTATCGTCGTTTTCGATGCCATCACAGCATCACTTTTGTCATGCCTGGACGACGACGACGACAACAACAACAACGACAAGTGTCAGAATGACACGAATTATGAGAAGAAACTTGCATCATGACCCACGTCATATAGCAACATATAACCGCAAAATTTCCGAACGACGGCAGCGGCAAGGATGTCTTTTCCATTCTACCTGGACGGGAGACACAGCTCCTTTTTCCGAATTCGCCGAGCACGTGCAAGTGGCGAAGGAAGATGCACCCGTTACAGTTGAATATGCTATTCTTCGATCAATGATGAAACTAGGCTCATCTCATTTGGATGGTAACGACGAAGAAGATATTGATGGTGGCAAAAACAGTCGATTGTTGATCGTTGAAGATGGCAATGACAATGATAATGACGACCAGACAACCAATCACGATCAGGCAACAATCATCGCTCGTCAATTGAAACACCATCCACCTGGTAGGCCCATGACACCACGACAATTATTATATCTGGGTTCCATTTGGTATTTGTCAGCTGATGATTATCGGCTAAATCAACAATTGCTTTCAGAAGAGAATAATGAGATCGAAATCAAAACAAATTCGTCGTCGTCATCATCATCATCATCATCATCATCATCATCACAAAATGGCAGGACAAAAGTATCCAACACAACCAATAAGAAAAATAATCGACATGATGCATCCAATAGGAGTGTGAGACCCACTCGATTATCTTTGTCAAACTCTACAATGGCGCTTGAAGAGGGTGCCTATCTACGAATACATCATACTCCTAGACGTTTTCATCGAGTTTATGAGGCTGACTGGTCGTTTCCAAGCTACAATAATACCGACGACGATGGAAATTTACCTGTTGTGATCCAGCAGGAAGGCCCGGGATATTGTATCATTGAAAAACCACACCTCATACCCGTCCATGCAACGGTGGACAACGCCGTTGAAAACGTCGCCCATCAACTTTCTCTCTCGCAACAACAGCAACAGCAGCAACAGCAGCAAAATTATTACGGCAACATAACAAATTCTAGTAGTGATACCAATAGCAGTAATGGTGGGCATTTACAACAACAAACCAAGAGGATCCTTTTCGTGCACTATATCTGTCTCCGGTTCAACGTCTCGATATAAATACATCGGGCCTGTTGGTATTGGCTACATCACCAGAATTCGCTGCCTATTTTTCGCAATTACTTCGTCGTAAGACACGAAATAACGAAAATAACAGCAAAAGGAACACTACTCAAATCGTCAAAAGCAATAGTAATGCTACTAGTTCTATTGATACTGGGATTATACCAACAATCAACGACAATAATCGTAATAGTAGCTATAGTAGTAGTAACGAGAGCAAGCCGAAAATAGAAAAAGAATACAAATGCTTGGTGTGTATCCAATTGATAGACGACAAAGACGAACAGAACCAAGGGGAATCTGCATTGCAAGCCTGGCAACGACTCTCAAAATTACAACGATTAGAATCATCTTCGTCCTCTAGTGGCAATAAAAGTACGTTCATCAAACATTATCTCAAAGTATCCGACAGAGCTCCGAAGGAATTTGTGGAAAGTATACCCGATAACGATGCTAATGATAGTGATGATGATGGCAATAATCCGAACTGGTTAGAGTGTATCATGGAAATCATGCATGTTTCAGAACCCATTCCCCTATCCGCTTATGAATCCTCCTCATCACTTGACATCGCGACTGATTCAAGTAAAAGTCGACGACAAGAAAAAGGTTTAGCTGACGATCTTTGGCCAGAAGCAGCAATATCGTCTTCTATCGGTACCGGTACGAGAATGCCTTCTACCGTGAAAGCCGTTGCCGAAGTCCACGTGAAATTGATTACTGGAAGAACTCATCAGATTCGAGGACAGTTGAGTCGATTGGGGTTTCCGATTGTGGGAGATGAACAATACGGTGGAGCAATACTTCCGACAGTCGTTACTTCTACACAGGGGGGAGGACATCGAGAGGTAGTATTATCACAACCTTTACCTCCACAACTTTTAGCACTGCAATGCTGTAGTATTGGGTTTCTAGACCCTGACTATGAAATGGTATGGCATAAGAAAAAAAGAAGAGACATTTTAATTGGTCGTTCCAACAGAAATGATAGATGGATCCAGGCTACTTTGAAGAAGGCATGGTGGACTTCATTCATAGACAAATACAACATTACTGGTGATGATATCATTAGTGACATCGGCCGCCAGGAGGTTGACATTAGTGATATTGTAACGACGGAACTAAAAAGGGAAAAAAGGATTGATACCGACGACGGCAATGACGCAAACGATGGTATCCATGACAACTTTCGTCCCGATTTGCTACCGCCCTCTATTCAACTGTCCCCTGGTAGCAATAAGTATGTTGTAGCCAAAATACGAGATCCGGTAGTATTAGATAGCAACGGCAAAGAAGCCGACGAAGATGTAGCGGATCAAAGAAAAATTCCAAGATCGCGTTGGTTTGTCCAAAGCGCCGCGCCGGATGAATGTGGAGGGCCTTACCACGCAAACGTAGCGAACCAATTATCGGAATGGATTCATTGCGTTCCTGGATACGAAAAAGTATATATTGATGTGACTGGTGGTGGCCGTATTGACTACGACCAATCGTCATCATCGATCTGTGTTTATGGCTACTCTTATCGATTCGGCAAGGGAGATCATGCGAGGGTGGCTGCATTGATTGAGGATTCCTTTGAGGATAATAACGATATTGTGGTTACATATGACCTATCGGACCAGCGCTATTGATACCTTTAATTTTTTTCCTTCAAAAAAGTTTATATTTGTCTAAATAACTCAAAACTTCAATAGAATAGAAGTTCATTATATCTATGTTTTCCTAGAAAAACATCATGTCCTATATCATTGGTAAACCGATTGCTAAATCGCTAGTAGGGTTCTGCATCATTATACGACTATCAGAGTTTGTCCATACTGAAGTAGTAGTATCATCTGATCCAGTAATATTTGATTCGTGATTCTTATTTTAGGTAAAGCACCCGGGTTATGCATACGTAGTTAAATATATATATATAAATATATGACAATGTCATGACTGTCACTTCTCTTCTACTCTGTTATCCATGTCTACGTATTCACAATCGGATTTCGAAAAAATTCCCGTATTTTGCATGCCATCACTAACACGACATCAGTAGCTGCTGATGGAACTTGTGTCATCTCGTATCCACCTTCTTGTAGAACAATAGTCGGAATGCTGGTTGGTGTTGTTGCTGCTGTGATATTATTACTACGACTATTACGAACAGTATTAATATTGGTAATAATTTGACCAATTGATTCTCCCATTAATTTATAATCATCACCTGATAATTGAAATCCAGCACGTCGTGTTGCACATGGATCATTGATATGCGTATCAAGACCTAAACTTAAGATAAATGCATCTGGACTAAATTTCAACAATGTATCATTTTTTGCAATTTTATTTTGTAATATATTTTTATAGTCATCATCCCATGTCGTTCCTGGTAATAATGGTATATGTAATGTAAGTCCACCTGCTTGATCACCACCAGTCTCATCTTCGTATCCAGAATGAAATGGATATTCATAATCAGGATGACAATGAATTGAAATGACGAAAATATTTGGATCATTATAAAAGATTGATGCTGTACCATTACCGCAATGATAATCAACATCGAGGATCACTACCTTCGGTAATGCCTGTTGTGGTGATGATAACGATGATGATACGACTAGTCGTTCTTGAAGTAACCTAGCGGTTAAAGCGGCGTTGTTCACGTAACAGTATCCACCAAAACTATCTCGAGCTGCGTGGTGACCGGGGTGAGTGCATACTGCGTATACAACGTTTGGTGTATTATCATTGATCGCAATATCAACAGCAGTTGATACAATTCTTGCATCACATTGTAATTCTTCTAATAATTCTGCAAAGACCGGAGTACAGGTATCGGTACAGTAGTATCCAATTTGTCCCATGACATTTTTTGATCGCCGCTGCTGTTGTTGATGTCCTACTCTCGGTAATGGAAAATTACATGGAATTAATGGTGGAGTTCTTATCGATGTTGATGTTGATAATAGTAAGGAAGAGGATGGGATACAGGAAGGATCACGACCCGACACACCTAATGAATCCCATTGTTTCCATGCAGTTGATAAAAAATCAATCAATCCATCCGAATGACATTTTCTGTACAAATCAATGCTAATTTTATTGTTATCATTATTATTATTCGTAGCTGTTGTTGATGTTGGAGTTTGAAAAACAATATTTACATTATTTGTATCTACGACATCATTCATTTTTTGATTTATTTGTCTTGAATAAAGTTCTCGAAGGATTGCATTCCGTCGTTTTCTTGGATGATTAAAATCATCTAATAAATCGTTCCGTTTCGAATTATTTTCATCGTCATCATCACCGTTGAGTTTGTCAATGTCAATGTCAACGGGATGATAAATAGAAACAATAAAAACGTCAACTGCATGTACTACACGACTCTCCATTTTCTTCTTTCGATCTCGAATTCTTTCACCAACACAAGGCTAAATTTTCTTCGTTTTTCGTTACTATATTTTTTTTCTCTTTCTATGAATAAATCGTCCGCATTACGATGTATCGTATTGTTCCTGTAACTTGAAGTTATATCTTCTGTTTCTTCCCATCGCCATCGTAGATTATTCATTCGTATGAGTGTAAGAACTGTAAATTGTCGATTTGTTTCGTGTTTTTTCATGTTCGAAGATCCGAAGATATTTATTTGTCGACGGCGTCGTATCTTGTCTTTATCTTTGGGGGTGGGTGGTCACTTGGGGGGGTGAGGGTCTCGAATACTGACGCTCAATGAGGTCTGTCCGCCGAATACTGTACTGTTACCTATTTAATCAAAGTACACTTCGACGACGAAAAACACTTCGTAAAATCAACACAATAGAACAATAAGTTGAGTTACAAGTACAAGTACAAGTACAATCACAAGTAGTAGCAATACCTTAGCAGACGACAATAACAAATCACCTTCAAAACTATCGGCTATATTATCAACAAAACTAGAACGGCGTTTGCGTTTCGGTAGATTCAATCTTTCTCCCTCTGAACAGCAACAAGATGTTCAGCATGGCGTACAGAAATAACACGCAATTATTGGCGCGTCGAGGATTCGGATTATTTACTACAACTACTACTGCTACTACTACAAGACATGCGGTAGCCGCCATCGCTACTACTACTACTACTACTAATAGTGCACAACACGATTCATATAATCGTCGGTCCTATTCTTCTACGATCGTCGCAAATAAAGAATACGCACCAAATCCACTTGATGCATTCCGAGATCCTATTGATCGACAGATACGAGGACAGGAAATTGTTGGTCGGCAATGGTCGGTTACGGAATTACGTCGTAAATCATATGAAGATTTACATCGGCTGTGGTATGTACTATATAAAGAAAAAAATATGCTGTTGACGGAGCAACAATTGTCACGTAGACGTCAATTGATATTTCCACAACCAGAACGATTTAAGAAAGTACAAAAAAGTATGGGTTCGATCCGACAGGTATTAGGTGAACGGAAACGTGAAGCAGTTGCTGCACATTTAGCTCGACATGAAGAAAAACTTCAGACTAAAGAGTTGGAATTAGCTGCAAGAATGATGGATGAGGTTAATGATAATCAGGAATCATCATTCGAAGGATTTGATGGTGACGAAAAGAACGAGACAAATAAATAAAAAATAATGATTTCTTGAAGTGACGACGACAACAATGCGCAAAACTAATAATGAGGATTTGTATTGTACATATCGATATGATCAGTAATGCTATTTGATTATATTCGTGACTTTATTAAAATATGTACTATCATTTCATCACCAAATCCTTATCTTTTACATTACTATTAGTTATAATACGTACTTGTACTTCTAGTTGATAGACAATACAAGTCTTGTCTCATACCAAAAAATTGGAAGGAAATAAGAGGGATTGACTTGATCGAAGCTTCTGTCTTATCTTACTTCTCTTGCTTGTGTCGTAACCTAGACTTCTGAAAAAGCAAGACACGAATAGTCTTCTATAGGATAAAGTAAATACAGCTGCATTTTTATATACTTCCTACTGTAATTTTTCATGCATCTATTATAAGCAACAACAAAAACTTGCCACCCTTTTAAACTGCATACTAAACTTTTGCATCAAAGATGGAAACTGAAGATTGATCCCTAAATATTTTTCCATAGCATCAGTTCATTGGGTGTAGCATGAGAATAAAAATGAAATTCTATTCAAATTTGAAGGAAAGTTAGGTAAAATGTGGACACTATTGATCCCTGGCATAGAAATTACTAACATCAGCAGGCCGGCTGTCGGTGTACTGTATAAGTATGTGTAGTATAAGAATATCTCAGAGTGACCCAACCTATAAATATCTCTATAATAAAAATAGCATAGTGCATATCGCAAACACTTACAACAGTTTAAAACCACCCATGAATGATGTGTATACTCAACACATGCTCAGCTTCTCTCAATCTAATCACACTTAAATTAGATGATGTGAGAGAAAACAACAAAGTATGTTTCCATTTTTGAAAGGAAATCTAAGACACGCAATGCACAGCCTGTCATATTTTTATGATCTGCTAACTACCTGCTGCTACAATGTTTTCAGTCTGTCTGTGTGTATAAGATTACAGGTGACATATATATCAAAAATTCAAGGTTGATCAATTATTTATTGATTGAACATTTGCTGCTGTGCTCAAAGGAAAAAGTACATGCACATTGATTTACTCTCTCTCTCTCTCTCTCTCATGACATGTCAACTTGCATATTTTCACTCAAAGCAAAGCTAGCAAAATCATCACACATACAAAACCAATAGTTCATTGTAGAAGTTGACGCATCATTATTATTCATGGCACCTTGTGCTGAAAGGCATTTACAACCCCTAGTCTACCCATATTATCTTTAATTGGTCTTTGGACGATGCGATGCGATGGTTAGCAACATATCAGCACATCATCATTTTTAATTTTGAGCTATACACTCATCATAGAGACATACCTTACACATAATATATATATATTACCTAAAACAAACTGACTGATTGAACAACTGGATGATATATGTCAATAGACAGAAGCCAATACGGAAGACTAGAGAAACAGTGCTCATAGATCTTGAAAGAAAGCTCTGAATCTGGCAGCAAAACACATAATATATATATGTACCATATATAAACCTAAAAATTGAAGAATGCAGTAGGCTATTTGAGAAGCAAATGGTGAGACTTGTGATATCAGAGTAGGCAGTCATTACAGTATTATTATTGTTAAGTTACAGTACTTCCTCCGTGCACCGCATAATTTATACGTGCTATCATTTGGGATTTTCACAACATAAAAGAGTGAAGAACCCTTAAAATCTACTTGCAGTATTCCAATTCCAAGATCCACTGTGGAATTTTCTACAACTGTTGACATAAATATGGCTAATTCAAGGGTACTATTGTGTCTAGTATTGTCTTCCTCAAAGATACATATAAGTTGTCTTGGCAATCAATGTCTTTGAGGCCAAGGGGCTCCATGGTGGATGGATAAATTATGGATCTGTTTTTGGACCAAATCTCTAGATTTTGTGTGTACCAGGCGAAGAGAAGTTCATAGTAAAAAAATTTAAAAAGCAACGCCCATTGATTACAAACCATATAATTGTTTGTAATCAATGAAGGTTAAATGTTAGGATATCATCTGTCCTCTAGTTGTTTTGGTCTTCCTCAGCTACTGGATGGATGGGTTGATTGCTTTTTTGATTTTGTTGTGTTGTACATGCAATTCTTGTGTATTTTGGAGCTTGTACAAATCTTTTCTGATGCAGATGGCAAGAACACAATGTAATCCAGGTGCACCATAATTCTCTCCTAGGATCCATGCATGCATGTCACTTGAAGACTAAATTATGAATGTAAAGTAAAAAGTACCATATTTGTAGTACACCACCTTAATAAAATCAGGTTGAATAGTTTAATTAAGTTACTGTTTGCGCTGGCTGCTTTGTATAATTTATTTGGATTGATTCAAGTTAGTTGTAAACTAATAGCAGTATGTAGATGTAGTGGGAACTCTAAGGCTAAGAGGGGAATAGTTCCCTTTTTTTGATCCAGGAGGGGGACTTTCCTCTTAAGGGAGGAACTGGGAACTAGCTCCCCCCTTTATTCGCTAAAAATACTTTTGATAAGTAGCTCGCGATGCTGGGCTCGAGCTGGTGCGGTCGGTGCGGTGCGGTGCTGAATCAGTCAATCGTATTTCTGACTAAATTCCAAAAAGATCTCATTATTATTGCTTGATTTATTTCATTACTACAAACGACAATTCTGAAATTTTTGACATCGAATGACACATAATATACTAGTAGGTCTACCTGTTGATTTGTATGTATTCCAACAAATAAATAAATATTAAATTCTTTTCATATATTACTGATGTTTAGAAACAGCCGTCGTGGAATAGTGCGTTCCATCTCATTGATTGGTGGCCTACTTGTCCGCAACTCTACGTGTACCGCTGCTATGGCATTATCTGCATCATCATCTGCATCGTCGTCGTCGTCGTCGTCGGATGCACAACAAAAACAACAACATAGTAATCACGCTGGCGCAAGTCCACACTGGGAAGCACTTTGGGCAGACGGGTTGGCGAAGGGATCTCGTTTTGATGTGGCAGGAGTATCCCGTCCATTGGCAGCCGAACTTTCCAGACGACGAAACCACGCATCTACATCTGCATCTGGAAGAACAATAATGTCCGCACTAATTCCAGGAGCTGGGCGTGCCTACGATGCTATAGCATTGGCAGAACACGGCTTTGATTCGGTCATTGCGGTGGATTTGTCACCGGCTGCATGTGCGGCAGCAAGGGAAGAAATTGCCACATACTACAATGCTGATCATGGCAACAGCACCCCATAAATGTTATTTGTGCTGATTTTTTCGACCTCGAGGGTCAATATGATTTCATTTGGGACAATACCTTTCTTTGTGCTTTGGATCCATCGACACGTGAACGATGGGCTTTGAAAATGAAGGAACTGTTGAAGCCTGAAACTGGTGAACTAATCACTTGTGTTTTTCCTATTGGTGAGCGTGAGGGTGGACCACCCTTTGCGTTATCTGTCCCACTGGTGAAATCACTCCTCGAACCGGTAGGGTTTCAATCGACGTTGGTACAAGATCAACTACCACTCGAACAACAACATCGTCGACCGGGAGATCCTTTAGAGAGTGTACTCACACGTGGTTCGGCACTTGTCACGTGGAGGATTTGTAACGACGACGACAACAACAACAACAACAATAATAATAACAAATAATTGAAAGTTTGTAGTAGGAAAAGAAGGAGAAGAGATTAGAAATCATATATTTTAAAAACAAATGTAAATGTAGACGCGTCTTTATGTATTTTATCTCAAATACCATACCATACCCACCCATGATTGATGTTCGTTCTTCCTATATCTAATTTAATGAACCAAAATTATAAGTATACAATAGGATAATTTCACTACAAATTCAACGAATTTTTTGTTGATGGTGAGATCTTTCGTCGGTCCGTCCCTGAAAACCAGCCGAAGATTCGAATCAATTCATCATTATCTTTTCATACCACCGTCAATGAACAATGGGATTGTGGGGGATGAATACATTTATGTATATCACAAAATGCGAAATGTACGAAAAAAATAGAAATAAGCGAAGATTTTACGAAGATTTTAAGGGTTCGCTTGCGTTTTTATCATTATAATAATTGAAAAAGCGCGGGTCACGTAGTGGTGCACGGAGGAAGCACAACATCGAAACGTGCCCGCGCGTTAAAACAGGGTAAATGCATTATCTGATGATACATATTCAAATATAGAACTTCAAGACAATAATTGAATGAATGAATCACAATAAACGCCACTTCCCATTTTCGGAGAATCGTGTCAGAGAACGTCGTGACAGCAATAATAAGACGTTTGATCTTTCTGTTGTGAAAGAACTTCTTCTCTCAGCATTTTTAAGAATTCTTCCTTGATTGAAAAACATCTCTAAACGGAGGAATCATCGTGGTAGCATCTAAATCAAAACTAGCAACCACAAGCATTCTGAATTCAATTTGATGCACATCAAATCAATCCCAACAGACGGTTTGTGATATTTATTCCTCTTTTCACGATCCACTTTCTATTATAATAGCATTACATCATATAACAAACGCATTAACACAAATCCAATTACATATACGGTAACTGGGCACCATTCCCAATCATAAGTGAATACTTATACATATTATAATATAAGCAATCCCACAACGATGGCAGTAATCAGCAGCAGCGACCTCGTTTTTACACGCGAGACCCTTTCAGTGTCAGGCATCAACCATCACGACATCACCAACAAAGTCGGTGTCATCATCATCATCATCAGCATCTCAACATCAACATCTTCATCAAGGTCAGCAAGATAGTGGTCGTATAATCCGTTCACGATTATTACATCGTCTTGGTATACATCAGAAACAATCGCCAAGTAAAGCGGAAATTCGTTGCATTCGTAGTAAAGAAATCAACTACCACACCAACCCACTACTTTCGCCTTATTCTGCCCCATTTCTGCAGCCTCTTCGGGGAGAAAGCACAACAGCTTCTTCAATACACAGTAGTAGTAACACCATATCCACCACGATCATCAAGAACAACATCAACATCAACAGCAATGACAAGAATTTGCCACCATTACTCCGGATCATAGTAGTAAACGCCAATAAGAAGAAGATCTACAATAAGAAGAATACGATTTGATGACAATGTGTCAGTTTTCCTATTCCATCTAGACATAAATATTCGAATCGTATTAAACAGCCTATTGGAGAGATGGAAAGAAATTCAAGAATGTGCTGAAAGAAATCGATACGAATATGCGTCTGAGGGATGGAATGGGAATCTGTTTTTGAAGAAGATGAAATGTATGTTGATCGATCAACAGGTGAACTCGTTCATCCTTGTTGGATAGATACAACATAACAAGGAGGAGAGGAGGAGACGTCGAGGAAGAATTAGACGAAGAATCATTCCATCATGATCATGACGAGGAAGACGAAGAAATGGAAATCGTTGACATTATTGAAGTGAGATATTGAAAGAAAAAGAATCATCGTCACCATCATCATTACCATCGTTTTTTGATATGGATCGACCGATGTTGAAGAGAGGTGGTTCTGTTCTACCATCATGAATATACTGAACACACATACGTATAGTATGATGATATGCAGATGGTGTGATCTGTCTACTAAAATATATAAAATACTGTACTACGATATGATACGATACGATACGATACGATACTATGAACGGAATGAATATGAATGTGAATGTAAACAATGAGCTATCGGTAGATTAAAACCTCCAAAACATGCTGTATGTATACATGTATGTATCAATATGTTGTCCTTCTTAAATAAATGTACTAAATAATATATATTATATACTATTAAAAACAACTACCATCTTTTAATACAGAAATTGTCATCACAATATTACGCGTATAGACGAATTTCGTATTATAGTCCTGTACTTATTACTCCATCAATCAATAAAAGAGACAGTTTAAGATTAGGTCGTATTACTACGCTATTCTATTTACTACTTAAAAGAGTATTAAAAAAGTCGAGTGATGTCTGGTATTTTGCCGGGGATTCCAATTTCGAGAAGAAGTTTTCTATATAAAACTTTACGTCTATTCTATAGAAGTGCTACTACTAGTTCTTCTTGGCGCCTACTAGTATTCAACACGTTAGCTAAATACAGAACCAATCAATATAGACCAATGTCAATATTGCAGTAGTCTTCTATCTCTCTTTTCTTTTTAAAATACAGTCATCGAGAGTTGTCTGACTTATTACATTTATTTGTTCTATTAACTCGTATCTGTCATATCAAGTTGTTATGCATTCCTTAGATCTAAGTAAGAGTGATTCGACTCACACTTATTAATTAGTTGTTCGTTCGTTTCGTTCGTTCGGCAGCAGTACACTGTTAGCTAATAGACTGATCAAAACAGATGTATGCATACATACATAATAATAGGTCGATTTAACCCAATAAATCCAACATAGGTTGGTGTGAGATATCACTACTAGCAATAGTAGTAGATGTTACCTGTTGTTGTTGTTGTTGGCTGCTGCACCGGTGGTGTTGGTACAATATGATTCCCCCCTAACAGGTCAGCATCCGGTACTAAAGCCCAAGACGAGCCAGTTGTTGCTTCAGTTGTCGTTATCGCACTATCCCTATGTGAAGGATCTACAACGAATTGTAGTTGTTGTTGTTGTTGTTGTTGTTGTTGTTGTTGTTGTTGTTGTTGTTGTTGTTGAGGATGTCCTTCCTCCTCTTGTCGTCGTTGCTGTTGTTGTTGTTCTTCTTCTTTATCGACGGGTGAGGAATATCCATCAGGATAAGGATTTGAATAATCGAATTAAGATTGTCTTGTCCCATCGGGGGAGGAATAGGTGCGTTTGAACCTTCCCGACCATAATGCGGTAACGTTGCGAAGAGTTGACCATTAATTACTAGGTCGAAATTACGAAAATTTTCATTGACTTTTGGTGCACATGTTGCCAATACATGAAGTTTGAGACGTCCATCACGTGTTTTCCAATTATGATCTAGGACACTTCGACCTTGATTCCGTCCAAACCAAATTTCTGTACCGTCCATTGTAATCTCTTGCTTTCCTGTATTTTTACTCCAAATCAATGTAATATTGTGTTCTGTATCATTCGATTCACGAAAACTCCATGTCATTTTCATCTTACTATTCTTCATCATCTTTCCAACTTTTTCTTCCAAAAAGTTGACCTGATACAGATTAACTTGCGATCCAGCTTCCAGTTCCATGATTGCGATGGTTTGGTGGTTGATTATTCCTTCTTTCTTTTCCATTGTATTCTTTATGATACCCTTATACTTGCTAACTTTTTGACGACAGTCAAAAATAACAAAATGACAAGAAACGTTCGATCTCATTTCCCGATTTACGGATCGGTGGGATGGAGTTGACAAAAACTCGTTAAATACGGTTAATTTCTCGGAGATTTCACATACTGATCGCGCACTGGGAGCACAGAACAAACGAGTATTGTAAATTGTTTCAACAGAGATTTATAAGGCACGTGCTATAAAAGCAGTCGAATCAATCAGTCGACTAGAACGACTGACAATCACTATCACTCACACTTGGCTTGTTTGAAAATTGCGCCAAGGAAACAAAAATAAATTATTTTTTGACATTTAAAAATCCCCCTTCCTACAATAATACTAATACTAATAGCTTCTACTTTGCTCACCGATCATGACCCGTAATAGTATGACATCGAATGGTATCATTCCATGGGTCGCATTGACTTCATTTGTTGCTGGAGTTGCAACATCAATAATTGCTTCAAAAATCGTCACCAAAGACGGTAAAAAGAATAGAAAGAACGGTACGAAACGCAGCGCGATGCAATTATTATTTGTGCCCGTTTTTTGTTGTTGGACATTATTTAACGATATCTATCTTACAAGATCATTTTTGATCTATCCATTTTTCTTGTTATGAAATTCCTTGCTTTTAAACTGTACCTACATCATTTTTTTTCCAAAAATTAAAATTATTTATATATTAGCCGGTGCAACAGAAGAAGGCAACGACCTATCTTTGTTCTACGGCGAAGTTGATGAATTGACGACCATTACAGATTCAAGAAAATTCCTTCCTTCGGATCTATATGGAAAACTTGTAAGAGATTGCGTTGTTTTTTGTGTCGATATTGTTTTGGTACGAACAAATTCTGAGAATAAAAAGGAATGTTTATTAGTAAAACGATCATCAGAACCAGCAAAAGGGCTCTGGTGGTGGCCCGGTGGACGGATGCTTAAGGGAGAAACTTTTTTTGATGCAGCGAAACGTAAGGCAAAACAAGAAACTGGACTGGGCGATGTCACATGTATGCAAGTACTTGGAATATGGAATACGTAAGTCTTTGGTTCTGCTTAGCTTAGCTTAGCTTTCTTAACTTGTTGTGCTGGTATCAAGGTCAAAATTACTATTTTCCGATAAATACTAACTGCTTTCTTCCATTTTCCTTTTGAAGATTCTTTCCTACTTCAAACTGGGATACAGAGACGGAGAAGGGAACACAAACGGTGAATGCGATCGTTCTTGTCGAGCTAACAATACAGGTGCTGACGTAAATTTAGATGATACCAGCGAAGAGGTAGGTAATAATATAGTAAATTTTATCATTTCTCGATATCATTATCGCTATCGAAGAGAGACATAACGATCATCATTCATATATATATATATATATATATATATATTTATATATGCATATATCTTGTATTCACACTGAAGATTACTGACTTACTCGTCTCTTGTTTACCTCTGAATTTTTAAAGTCTAAATGGATAAGTCTTAATCCTGCAGAAGCAGAAAAGAATGGAGAGGATAAGTATGTATTGCAAGGCTTGCTCAGACTACAAACATGGAATCCTTCCTATATTAATTACAAATAAGTTAAGATAGAGTAAAACAAGAACGACAACTGGGGTTACTATTTGTCTAATCTGATAGACTTACTAGCAACTAACTGAGAAAATTGTAGCTAGCTTACGTCATACGATGAGGAAACATCTGACGCCGATATGCGTCGTTTATTTTTTGTTTTCCACTCGTATTTCGTTTCTCATCTCCGGGTCTTAACCAAATTGGATCTTCCTTTCCGGGACGTGCTCGATTTTCGTTCATTTCCCATTCACGTTGGACCGCGTAATATCTATTAAGTTCTTTAACAGATTCCACTGATATTGCCTTTGGTCCATATGTATCTTCGGAGTAAGATGGAGCGACCGTTATTGGGTACATCGTTGCGGGGATGTTGGTAGGAATATCATCTTCCTCCGATTGAGAATCAGATGATTTATTCTCTTCTAATATGAAATCATCCCTTGCATAAAGTCCCTCGCCTAATATGCCCATGCTACTACCGTCTTGTCGTTTCAATACATTTATAGTTTTGTTCCGTGAATTGGAAACCTCTGTGTATCGGTAAAGAGGTGTGGCAAAACCTTTGATCGGTCCATCAAGACCATGCCAAGCTCTTGTCATGTGATAGGCCTGTCCTTTCATGGCAAAGGAAACCAACTTTTGACTTGCCTTTCCTAATGCTAAGTTCATGAGTTGATGATTGTTTTCGGCATCCAAGGCTGACACGCCTGCATTCGTGGAGATCAAGTATTTGATATATTTCAACAGCTCTGGATTGATATGTCCCCCCACTTTGTCTGCAAATGGCAACCCCCACGTCATAATTCCTTGAATTCTATTGTAATTATCTAGATAGAAGACGACACCGACACCGTATATGGGATGGACAACACCACGAGTTCTGATACCGCCGGAAGATTCTCGATGTCTTAAAAGAATACTTTTTCGACGGCTAATGGAACCTTTGAAAGGAATCTCATCAACAGCAGCAGCAGCACCACCAGTATCATTATCATCGTCATCTTGATCTTCATCGGCATCATCTTCTGCTGCTTCAATGAATCGGTTCATCTTTCGTTGTGCGGAAGAGTTTGTCCACCAAAAAGCACGCGTTGATTGTCGCTCTGAATCGCATTTACCGATACCTGTATACCGTCAATGAAAATCGAAGACGACAAAATTAGTGTTGAGTCGGAACAAGATAAAGGATATACACAGGATACGAATAAATAGGTAAAGAAAAATTAAACTCACAAAGTGCTTGTATACCGATTTTTGATAGAGCAGAGCTACGATCTCCATTGACAGTAGGATATGATGTAATATCGGAACGCCATACTGGAAGCGAATTAGCTGCAAACGAATGTGCCTCTACTACATCCGATTCAGAGATAGAGTAGTTATTATCCCGTCTTTTTGGCGGTAGTTTTGGGACATATTAAGAGCTGCTACACGACCCGCTTCAGGTCCGTCGATTGAACCTTCCCCAGCGACACATGAATGACCTGTAGAGCTATTAGGATATTTCGCACAACCCCCCGCAGCGTATATTCGAGAGGCGACATTAAGTTCCGTGTTGACTGCTATTCTACCATCATCTTCGAAACAAACAACCATCGATGGTTCTAGGTTAGAAGAAGTCTTCGCTATTTGTGACCAAGTTTTGTACCACGGTCGACCATCACTAGATTCCTTCATTCGTTCTGGTATATCTGTAGTTGGAAGAGCAGCCGATCCCTTGTCACCAAACGAATCAGGTGCGACGACTAACAAATCTAACATAGTTCTACGCGTATCGAGCAAGTCATATGTCTTTGCTGTATGTAGCTCAATTTGTTGACAATTCCATACCTGGACGTCTGCTACGTATCGAACAAATGATCGATCCTGTAAGTCAATTTCACGTGTACTCAATTTCTTTCTTAATTCAGCACTTAAATAGGAAGGAAGAATATCCCAACAAATTCCTGGACTTGCATAGCATATTGTAGGTCGTTTTTTATTTCTTCGTCCTTCTCGTTCAGCAACTAATAGTAAGTCAAGAGTTTCCCATCCACTGCCCAGTAAACCAATTTTTGCTCCCCTTTGTGCTGCCTCCGCAACTGTTTTTCGTACCCGTTCGGGTGCCATCATTGGTCTTTTTGTATTCTTAAAAAGTTCGGTCGGTCGGAGTTCTAAGACACGAGATAGGGATGTTTCCTGGAATAATTCTAATGGAGGAGGACTCCCCGTGCACCAGTTGCTATCAAAATCCCATGCTTGTATCCAATTGATGTCTGTCGATCCGTCAAAAATCGAAGTGTCTTCGACGGTGGATCAAATTCAACAACAGTATCACGATAATGATCAAGATTTTTGTTGATATTGTTACTACCATTGTTATTGTTTTCCCTCCTCTTTTCGAGGAATGCAATGGATCTACGATTGCTATCGTAGCGTGTGGACATTTCTTTTGTAGAGTTTTCAGAGCACTTTGACCCGCATTACCAAATCCAACAATAACGAAATCATATAATGTAACAGTGTTGTTGACATTATTAGTTTCCGAATCCTCGTCTTGTACTGTAGCACTACTTTTATCAGTAATAGAAGAAGTAGGTCCCGAATAAGTAGTACTGGCATTAATATTAGTATCCCTGGTGATATCAGCAGCTTCGAGTGATGTTCTATTTATTGAGCCCAAGGAAAGAGAAATGTTGGATAATATTGAGCTCAACATATGTGATGATAATTGAAGACAATTATTGCAATCGTTGTAATTAAGTTTTATTTCTTCCGACGACGACGACGACGACGACGATAGCAGTTGGCATCCGACTAGTGATCCTCCCACACATAAGATATGTAGACGAGTGTTGTTATTGTTGTTGAATCGCCCACCATGACGAAGCAAACGCTTTGTGTACATAATAGTACTATTGCTTTATAAACTCTATGTTATTTTTTACACGCTGATATCGATAGACTCTCCGCCTATGACTAAAATCATACTTTCCTTGTTCATAGGTATAATACTTCCTTCCCTTCTCCCTTTTCCGATTTTGCTTTATTGCTATCATGCATCAGAACAATAATAGCCACCGATCGATCAATTAATGTTTGATGACAGCATGTTTTGATGATTCATTCAGTCATGGATGGATCATGACTCAAACATCCACGTCTGACCGCGCGGAGTTCAATTTCTATTGTGTGGTGATGGTGTACAGTAACTACTAGTAATACATACCGCACGAATTAAAGGTACATGTAATACTGCACTTGTACTTGGAGCTACAGTAAGTAGGCATTGGCGTTAATACTATCAAGTCGCTCACACTGTAAGTAAGGTGAAGATTTGTATTGAACAAGTGACACACAACATTGTAAGAGATATATAATATTTCTACCAGAATATAGCAAGAGTTCATTCCATCTAAACCGCCAGCATCATCATCATCATCATCATCATCTTCGTCAACGACAACAACAACAACATCAACATTAAACATGGGAAGAGATTTGAAAGTAGAATTCGGGAGAATCAATGAAGATAATATCGAGCAAGTAAGTACTGAATAGTACATGTTACATGTACGCAAAAAAATAATAACGATTGATTGATTAATTGTGCTTCGCCCTCCCTCCTCGACCATGGTGGTCTTACATTTTATCGTAAACTTACACAATTCCATCTATATATCTATTTACCTATCTGTTTTTGTTCTTGTGTGAAAGTTACGAAAAGTAAACTTGGCATGTTTTCCTGTCCAATATCAAGAAAGTTACTATAAGGATGTTCAAGATAGTAAGGGAGATGGATTATGTAAATTTGCCTACTGGAATGGTTTCGTTGTTGGTGCTGCATGTGCTCGGATAGAACCTCTCAATAAAGATGACAAAAATAAAGGTACAGACAAAGATAAAACAAATGATGATAATGACAATGGCGCCGATAACAAAAAACAAAGGATTTATATCATGACATTAGGTGTATTGGCTGCCTATCGTGGTCGTACTATTGGTGCACAATTAATTCAATCGATATTAGATCATTTTGAAAATCATATGATGGATCCGGAACTGAAAAATGTTGTTGAAATTACCTTACATGTACAAATTTCCAATGATGATGCAATTAAATTTTATACAGAAAAATTTGGTTTTGAAAAAGGTGATATAATTGAAAATTATTATCGTCGTATCGATCCACCCCATTGTTATAAATTATTTAAAAAATTGAGATAAATTAAAAAAAAACAGAAACAAAAGATGATGCTACATCATAGGAAGAATAAAAAGAGGAAGAAATAGAAAAAAAATGACGACGAAGATGATACAATATAATAGTGACGATGGCGACAACTTATTCACAATCATCCATACTACAAGAAGGAATTTGGAAACAAGTGGGAAAAGGAAGTTGTTATTGCATACCATTTTTCACCTCTTGTAATATTGTTAATCGACTGAGTTCTGTAGTTTTTGCTAAATTGAAATTTTCTGAGCGATTCATGATTGATGTGTAGCTATTATGATATGTTATGAAATTTGTATTATGTTCAGTACAGTACACTTTTCTCCCGACTAACGTTAAAATAAAAATAAATAAGTGCAATTGTAGATATAGTCTATAATAATAGTACTGCATCGTAGTAGCGAATCAACCCTTTGTTTCATGAGTTAGTATTTTATTTGTCTATTTATTCATGAATTAGGCTCGCTTGTCATGAACGAATTTCTTCAGTCTTTCCATACCAAGATCGAACTCGTGATCACTTGCCGCTGTGAATACACAACGGAAAAATCCAGGTAATTCATTTTTCATACTATCTCCAGGTGTGAATAGTAGTCCATAATCTTGCAATAATTCTAAATATAATTTTCGTTCACGTTCACCTGCAGTTCCTTCCTTGGGTAAGAATTTGGAAAAATCCATCCAACAAAATAGTCCAGCCGTTCCATTCAGATGTGGGATATCCAATTCATTCAAACAGGACTGCCATGCATCACCTCGTTGACGTATACGACGTTGATTCTCTTCTAGAAATTCATTCGTCCATGATGTCATAGAAGAAGACGACGACGATGATGATTTCGCTGTCATCATATCTTCGACCAAAAGCTGAGTTTGCGATGAAACACTACACAAATCGTTGAGTTTTTGAAGTGGAAGTCGAATTTCCTGATTTTCCGAATACAAAACTCCAACGCGTAGTCCAGACAGGGCAAAATCTTTGGAAAGTGCGTAGACTAGATGGACGTAAGGTCCAAGACCCAATCCCTTGTCGGACGAGGTTGATGCCGATGATGATGAAGACGCCAATTTTAGTGCCGATGAAAAGTCCGCCGTATCCTTTCGATAAACGCTTCCGGCATAAATTTCGTCACTGATTAAATGAATTTTGTTCTCACGGCACCAGTCAATCGTTTCTTTGATAACATGGGGTGGATAACAAATTCCCAACGGATTTTGAGGATGACTTATCAAAAGAATACGAGGCTCAATACCAAGGTCGTTTATTGATTTTTCTTTGGCGGCATCGAGCGCCGCTCGAGTAAGGTAGTATGCATTGGGTGACGGGCTGCTATCATCATCACTGATGCTGCTACAACCAGAATATTCCATAGTCGGTACTGGTATCACCTCTAAGCCTGCTCTTGAACCAAGATCGAATTCGAACGCAGCGTAATAAGGCAATGGGATCATAACACCCTGTCCCGGTTCAGCCAACGACACACATAAATTTTCTAAAACAGCGTTACATCCCGCGCCCACAACAATCCCTTCCGGATCAAGAGAACCATTCGAATCATCTAGGTCTAATAGATCCTCTAAATAATTGGTCACTGCTAGACGTAACGGTTCTCGTCCATGCGTCGGTTGGTAATAAATAGCATCAGCTGGAAATGCCTTTCTTGATTTCGAAAATTCGGTAAGGGCTGGAACTAGTAAATCCTCTAGCATTTGATTTTCGGCAACACTCAATTGAAGGGCACCATTTGGGGCTATTGATTGACAATATTTCGTCACAGCCCTAGCATCAGTCAAATACGACGGTAACAGGGAGACAGCACGACCAGCACGAGATGAACTAAGGGTCGTATTATCGGCCTCATCGCGATGAACCATATTGATGGCCGTGGTGCTTCGATACGTACGGTAAGAATTCAATAAAAGTTGGGTAGGCCTGCTATGGATTGTGAGCGACAGTATCGATCTGGTTGTCCTCATAATAGTTGCGATGCTAGTGCAGTCTCCTATCTTTGATGTTGTAATAGAAGTATTGGTCTTGTACAATAGAGTCGATCGAGTGTTGAGTGATAGTGTACAGATAGCTGTAATAAAGCAACAGACAAGGATTTTCTTAGAAACAACAATTTTGTCAAAATATGACGAGGAGGACAGACGAAGGAATTGTGTATTTTAGTCCCGCGAATCTTATGTAGGAACCACGACTCTGTTGACAACAAGAGAGGTGACAAGGAAGGTACAGTAATGTATAAGCAATAGCAGCAGCAGTAGCAGTAGCAGTAGTAGTAGTAATAATAGCAATAGCAATAGCAATGGCAATGGCAATGGCAATGGCAATGGCAATGGCAATGGCAATGGCAATGGCAATGGCAATGGCAATGGCAATGGCAATGGCAACATCATCAACAACAGCAACAGCAACATCAACAGCAACAAATGTATGATGCATCAAAAGTGCCATTCCTATCTTCAGGGTAGTCACCTCACCACTTTTTCATTTTCAGCATAACAAAACAATTCCATCCTCTGTGGACCAAGGAATATTTAGATAGTTTGAAACTGATTCTTTTTCTACCTAATGAATTGAATGACAGGCTATGCAACATTGATAGCATATTATGAAGATATTAAATTAATTAAGGGGGAAATATATAATAATATATTATAATCAACTGTTCCTTTAGAATAATTTCTATTACTATATTTGCATTACGTAATTAATTATTGTCCTCTACTTTTATCTCTAATCTATATCTCTAATAATATGTTGTGTCGTACTGTACTCGAGAGAAAAACGAAATGTTATACTCCCGTTTTTCTTCTTCTTTCATGAAAATAATATTTTGGCGTCCTCACTTTCTACCCAGAACGGATGAATGAGTTCTCCTGTTTTTGCATCCATATACATTTCATCGTCTTCTAAAACAGATTCCCATTGCATTCCTTCTGCTTGATATTCTATTTGATTTCGATATGCATTCTCTCGAATTTCGTCTGTATCACTCCACATAGTACGTTTAATACGTTCCGTATATCTCTTGTGAGAAGCGATTGGTTTCTCTTTAACGATACTATTGAAACGAACTAATCGTTTTCGACTTAGTCTCCGAACATGCCCCTTTTTGTTGTTATGTTCTTCTTTACTATCATTAAGGCGTCGTCGTATTGGCGCATCATTGCTCAGTAAGTTATTGACGCTTATGTGTTCTCGTTTCTCGGGATCCCGGTTCGCTGGTTTTTGTATTCCAAGAGTATGAAGCAGGCGAGCACGAATTAAGCCGTCCCTAGATTCTTTCTTGTGGTCTATCGCAGGCATTGTTGTCGTCGTCGTTTCTTTTTCGTTTTGACTACTCCTTTTTGTCCAATAGTCTTTGCATATATCTGTTTTAATGACTTCAGCGTTGAAAATCAGATTAACCGTTCGTTTTGTTTTCATTTTTCTAGCTGAGAAATTTCTAGTTAAAGAAAATGTATCACCCTCATCTCATGATGACATGGGTTTATGTTGTACACGTCGTCTTTCTCGTTAAATGTTTACGTGATCAAGCGACACAAAACTTCTTGCATTTTCATCTAAATTCAACTCCGAAAGATGTTGTTGTGTAAAGACGTGGTTCACGATAAATTGCTTTCCGGAGCGAAGAAACTTACGTGTACAGTAAGGCTAGCATTTGAAGTGTGAAAATAAGACACCACGAGTGAATAATACGCACAAATAATGAGCGCGACCGACTACTAAGCTCACATTTCTAGTAAACACTATTTACTACATATATATTATTTAGTTATTAGGAAGTCTTAAGTCTAGTGAGCCTTAGGCATTTATAGATATTATGCTACTGTGATCTGTGCTTTATTTTGCTGTCTGTTTTTAGATGGTGTAAATGCTTGCTTCAATGTTGAGGATAACAATGGCTCTTTATGGATTATTTCACAAAAGCAATCTCTCCGCTCCGAATCCCTGACTGCCTCTACCTTTTGCTACTGATACCATGCTATTTTTATCTGGGGAGTTCTGCATCCTTGCCTTCTTCTTCTTCCATGTAGTGATACACCACTGCTTATCTTTTTGCTCGTGTTGCTGTGCCGTGCTGTGTATCAATATCATTGTATAATATCTTTTGACTATCATATACAACATTGCCAACTCACTCATTGAATAAGTATTTGGCCTCACTTTGTTTCATTTAGCTGAAAAATTGCTGAGGGATCAGGCAGCTGCAAGCAAGCAAGTGTACACCACAGAACTGAAAGATACTATTAAACTTTCCTATAATTGTTAGTAGTACATGCACTCACTCCTGCTTGTACAAACGCCAATCTAATTCATTTAGTTATATTGTGTGGAAGTGTAATAAATATTGGGCCTAAGATTAATTCCTAGAATACGCCTACTTACTTGTGAATACTATGATGATGTATTGAGAAGTATTCATACTAGCTAGTATTCAATATAATTCTTTTTGTTTAATGGTATAAAGCTTATTTTATTTTTACATTAGTATTAGAAACATATATATGTTCTGTATACTGTATAGTGTACATCAGTATGAACGAAGCAACTTAAACTTAACTTAATGCTGCTAGATATTATGTACATATCAATTAATTCGATGGAAGCACATCTGTAATGTATCCATTGTATTGATTGATACTGTTCATACTGTAATCGATGAGAATATTTATATATTATGTGCAATGGTATGGAAATACCTGATCCTCTTTCGATTTCGAAGTCTACTGTAGTACAATGATATCATCCGTTATCCCCGATCATTGTGCTTACAGTAGTAGCAGTAGTTATCTCATCATTGGTACCCAACGACGTGAACAGGATGAATAAATTCCATTGAACCAGTATCAAGATACATCTGATCTTCTTCAAGGACGTATTGTGCACTCCATCCCTCAAATGCAAATTCTCTTGCATTTCTTCGTGCATTCTCTCTAATTTCTTTACCATTTGACCAGATCAATCTTTTCACTCGATCAGAATAATCAAGATGGGATGGGATTGGCATTGATTTGACAACCGTATTGAATTGTATACTACGAGCACGAGAATCATGCAACTCAGCTTTGCAACCACCACCGCCACAATGATTCTTCAATGGAACTTCTTGCGTTGATTCATTGAGAAGATTTCTTCGATGCTTGTTAAGCATTTTGCTTGATGGTGATTCCGAAGAATTAATACCGAGACTTCGTATCAGGCGATAACGGATCTGATCGTCGCTTCTTCTTCTCATGCTGCTTAAATCAAACGAATTACCCGTATTTGTACTTGTATTTATCATGATGTTGTGTATGGTTCTATATGATTTGATGTGGTTTCTATGTAGGAAGCTTTTCTGTTTTAACGTTGTTTAAGATTATGACAGTACAGATTATATCAATATAGTCGATGTGAATGCATAAACAACCGCTAGGTAGAGAGCTTTTAGAGGGTATCTATCGTTAGCGTTGTTACCGTGTCAGACCCAGTAAGAAAAGGTGTGGAAGAAATTCCGTTGTAATTAAGAATTCAGAACGTTTTGAAGTGTGACTTCTCTGTTTCTACCGGATGCACTGTGCATGTGAAACTTCATGACATCAATTGGAACTTACGTTGCTTGCTAGTAATTATTGCTGTGATCTCATTCATTCAGTGTTATGTGGTTTGAATACAATCATCATCAGTAACACGAGGCTTTACAGAACAAATATGTCACAAAAAAAGAATTTCGGAATTCACGCGCTACTACTATCGGATGACGTGAAAATTCAGCTTCGTATTTTGTGCTCTTCTTCTCGAAGAAGGTTCATTATTCTAATAGATCATTCACAAAAATCACAGGCAAATTCAGAATTTAATTTCCGATTGACTCACTCGACTAACATTTTCGAGTTTTCACCTTCGAACACGACAGTGAGAATAAAACAGAACAGAAATAAAAACACCAAGGCATCAAAACCTCAATAAAATGAGTTGTCGGAACAAAAGCAAGTTCATATAGAGCAGCAGGAAGAATACCTCGTCGGAATTGTAGAAGCTTTTGGAACAACACAAAATATCTTTGATAAGAACTTCGATATTCCGAAAAAAAAATGTCCATGTCGTGGAAGATGAGATAAAGGCTTGGAAAGAAATGGAATGAGACGCGGAATGACTTTAAGAAGCGGAGTAAAAATGATCGAAAAGAACTTTCCGAAACAAATTCAGTCGAACAGTTTCTGGCCGATGTAATTCTCTCGCCTGGTTTCGAAAATATTGACTGCTGTGTGTCCAGTCGCTCCGACTATAAAAGGAACCACGGAAGAGTAGGCAACATACGAAGAGAAGTGAAGAAGACTGGGAAGAATTTAGTTCCAGTACTATATGAAAAGGAGAATAATCCCCGTGCTAATATTCAAGAAATTTCTCATCCACTGCAGCAATCCGCGATAGTCTCTAGAAGAGTCCTTAATGAATATAATGAGCGAAATTTTAACAACGAACATGTTTGGGCTCGGAGTATCAAACTTGGTCATATACCAGACAGGTCAAACGAATATGTCATCAATGAAAAGAAGGAAGAAAGGTCTGGCAGCAGCAGCAGCAACATCAAAACAAAAACCAAAACCAAAAAAATCATTGGATGTCCTGATAATGGTTATTACCCTAAATTGACACCATTATTATTCAGAAAACCAACGGTGATGATCGAATGCAAATCCAGTCGCGATTTGCTAATACCGAATCGATTCAACGAGATAAAGGAGATGCATGGAGCAGGGATCAAACATCAGACCGGAAAATATGAGACGACAAACGGTGGTGGTCGAAGGAATGGTCTCATGTATGCCATCCATCTGGATAATTGTTTGTATACATGATGATAGACAATAATCGTCCAGAACATTTATATATATATATATATATATATATATATTGTTTTTGAAGGCGAAGGAAGTACTTATGAGACTATCCGAATCACGGATGCTTTCCTGATGACACATCGTGATTATTGAAAAGCCTGGGCATCCTTTTCCTAGGAAGTTCGACAAGATAAATACCTTCTTGACCAAAACCTAAACTTTAAACTATCAGTGTCGAAACCGTGCCAGGTCGTGGTGGTGGAAACGATGGTTGTAACGATAACGATAAAATCGATGAAAGCGCTAGCAGTGATAGGGGTCACCAATGCCTTCGTAGTGATGGTGCTAAGGACAATGGCAAGAGAGAACACCAAGAATCAAGCTAACCCCCGGCCACAAGAAATACTTCTACCAAACGTACAAGAAGCTCAACGGAACAAAAGTAAGAAGACACGAATTTTACCTCCGATGTTCCAACATTGCACTCATCTCCGAAGCGCAATATATTATTTGTTACATCCAGTGCAACAAATGGCATTAACAATATGACGATTGCTTTGAGTTCGAGCATGGATTCAAAGTACCTTTTCTCAAGGAACTTATCTTTGCAGTGAGCAATGCCATTGGTTAGGGAAGTAACGGAGACGTCTTTGAAACTGCATATGATGGTGAGAAAGTTGCAGTAAAGCAGTTCGACTTGTCCAAGAATTTTGAATGTTAAGAGCGAGAATTAGAAGCCTAGATGCATCTAGGGAAGACGGCATGGGGGACGTTTGTTCCAAAAATGAAATTCAGGTTTGCTTTGTTGGACGAGCTGGGCACACAAGTAGAAGACTACTATAAAAGCGGAGTTGGGAATATATTGACGCAGCTCGATATTGTGTACAACTTTACGTACCATGATTCCGATGACACAAAATTGATTCGTGTAGACGATAGGGAGCTCGTCATCAATTTATATTATTGGGAGAAAATACGAGACTAGATAAAAATCGGGGCAAGACTTGTGGATAAATCGTCGGAAGAAAGATACCGCTATATAAATATGTGTTATTTGGCAGCACATCCCTATCTGGAAGAAACTAACAGTCGAACCTACTAAAAATATATTTGAATTGAATTGTGAATGAATAATAGATAGAAATAATAGATAGATATTCTGTACAATTGTAGTAGCGAAATTTTATATAGCATTACATTATTCCGTTTTTAATTTTAAAAAGACATATATAGTATATAACATAGATTTATTTGTGCAGAGAATCAATCGGACAGACTGATTTGATTCGATTGACTTGAGAAGAACATAACAGTAAGGATAGAATGAAAAAGTAATATAAAAACGTACGTATGATATCTCATGTCGAGCAGAGAATTGTAAGATTCATTCAAATCATAGACTTCGTCCTGTTGGCGTTGACGTTGTTGTGATGGTGGGAGATGTACTCGTGGTCGCTGAATCTGATCTAGTGAGAGGAGTGAAACTAAAGTCGTCATCGTCATCATCCTCATCATCAGAATACGAATTATTCCCTAACACGTGACATGGATGTACCCGTTCACCGCTAGTAGAATCTATATACATTTCATCATCCAGAACAACCTGTGTCCAATCATAATTTTCTGCATGAAATTCTGTTGTGTTTCTTTCTACCATTTCATGTAGTTCATGTCGGTCTCTCCATAATTGTTGTTTTATCCGTTTTGAATATTGATTCCGTGACGGAATTTGCACTCCCGAAACAACCGTATTGAATCGAACGCCACCGCCACCTCCGCCGCCTGATGCTGTGTCATCATTGCTGTTATTGATTTTTGCTGCTCCTGGTGAGTAAGAAGATCGCCTTGTATGTCTAGGCGGTTTCTCTTTCTTCGTGGCGGTCCGCAACAACGGATGCGGAACATCAGTACTTTCATCGTCGTTCAACTTTGTCTTGAATGCAATGGTATTGTGAAGAGCAGATCGAACTGGGATATCTGAATTATATCTCCTATGACGATTCAATTTCCTAATCTTCTCACTCGTATTATCATCACTTTTATTTCCTATTACTCCTCCTGGACCACTCCTAATTTCTGCATCATTCGCACCCGATAGTCCAGGTATGCTTTGCACATCTCTTTGTTGTTGCTGTTCCTGAGGCTTGAAATGTCCAAGAGTATTCAGTAGTCGTGTTCGAGAATCCATACTACGAGCAGGGTTTGGTCTTGCCATCATTGGTATAGTTTTAAAAAGGTTTTTTTAAAGAATAATTGTCCAATCTTTTTCTTATGAGAGTACTGCGTGTATGTTACCTCCTCCTCGTTGCTGACAATTATACACACACTAGTCTATTTCAAGAAGTGCACGCTATTGATAATTCTATTGTATTGCTAGTATCCTAGACAGAGACAGTTGCACATATAAAATTAAAACAAGAGCGTGTTCACTAGTGTTCTCTATCTTCAATCTTATCGCAACCGGCAAAAAAACGATCACACGCTCTCACTCACCTGCTGCTAATTGATACCCCACCTGAACAGCGCACACAATTAATTTTTTACAACAGATGGTTTTGGTGGGGTTTTAAAAACTTAACGCATATTTGCTAGGATCACCACTATCATTATTTACTTAACAACGGGCCATAGCTTCCGATTCGGAAATTTTGAAGATAAGCCATTGGGCGAAAAAAGTCGCATAGAATCATTCTTTTCGTTCACGCAAAACCGTTACGTGTTTGGTTGTGACTGTACTTAAGTACGCGAATAAACTATGTATCCAAAAACAAAGAAAATAAATATTATATTTTACTATTATTAGTAAAATATTTTTTTAAATTGAAATCACCGCTACTTTAGAGCCCCCATTTTTCCCTTTTCATGGTTGTGTTGTGTTTAATAATCAAAATACGTACCGGTAGTGGCGGCAGCAAATTGGGCAGGCTTTCATAGTTACTAATGAGAAAATATGAAAATATGAATTCAAGGATAGCTATGGGATAACGTATTGGTGCATGGGGAAAATAAATTCTTAGGAGTAGCTTTCTATGATATGTCACAATCATAATATATAATATAATATTTGATAACTGGCGACACGTTATAATATCATTAGTACAGTATGTAATCTACATTATATGAAAAACATATTACTGTTGTGTGAAAATAGTCATTTAATTTACGTAATGGAAATACATCATTATTGAACATTATAGGATGATAGCCGTACAAGTAAGCGGTGTATTTGGTATTTTGTGATTGTTGTGGTATGTACAGTGCATGAATTCTCACTTTGGGTGATAGTGTTTGTATTGGTATTCGCACTTAGTAAGTGTAGCAGTAGTAGAAGTTGTTAGTAGCGATAGCAATTCTTGTGGATGTGTCGATATCGATTACCGCCCTTGTGGCGCGCCAACGGCAGTAGTGATGTTGATATTATTATCATTAATAGTATCATGACCATCAAGGGCGGCGACGGGAGGCTTTTTTTCTATAGTTGGCAGTCCTCCCACCCACGCTGGATGAATCAATTCACCACTAGCGGAACATATGTACATTCCTTCATCTTCGGTAACGTTACGCCAATTCCATCCTTCTGATGCAAATTCTGCAGCATTCCGTTCAGCATTTTCTTTTAATTCATATCGGTTCGACCAGATACGTGATTTTATCCGATTACTGTACTCGTGACGGGTAGGGATAGGCATAACTTCAACTTGATCTTGAAATGTTATCCGAGTAGTTTTTGTCTTAGTCTTAATAGCGCTTGTATTATCATTAGTAGCAGGAGTAGTTGCATTAGTTCTTGTTCTTGTCTTTCTTCTTCTCCCGGATGTGTTCATGATGTTTCCATCAACATCAACGTCAACGTCGTCGTCATCATCATCGTCGTCGTCATCGTCTACAATAATCGATTCATCGTCAGAACAAAAACCATACTTAAGAGGTTCTGTGGAAGGGATGACACTACTTAACGGTCGACGAGTAGCGGATCCTGGATCTGGAGATTGATGGAACATATTATATCCAACACCCATACCTCGTAAGATCCGAACTCGACGATGTTGAGCAGCCGTCATGGGTTGTTGGGGTGTATTACTTCCAGAACCACTAGAACCTCCACCAGAAGCAGACGACCCTCCTCCTCCTCCTCCATGAATCCCTAAACGAGTTAACAATCGTGATCGAATATCTTCTGACGAACCTCGGCCTCGACCACTGCTGCCACTAGCTCTAAATCCTCGTCCTCCACCGCCTCCTACTCCGAAACTTGCACTTCTCGTCGTACTTGTCGTCGTAGTTTCTTGTACATAGTTGTATTGCTGTGTCGTGTTTGTTGCGGTGGTTGTGATGTTTGTTGTACCTATTCCAACCAACCCTCCTTTATCTATTATGTCGTCATTGTTCATTATTGTTCGTTTCTTTTCCTCCTCCTCTGCATCATCCCCGTTGATGTTGATGGCGTCAACAAGCAACGATGAGATCGGCGTGGTTGTTGCAATACTAATACTGCTTGCCATGACAGACGATAGATCTCTTTTTTTTTAATTGATGATTGATTAATTAAAGATATTCGTTTGTTAATTGAAAAAGAAAAAATCCCACAGCCAATAACAATAAAAACAATCAACAATCAACAGGAAAACAACTAATCACTACAAAGAGCTAAATACACAGACGAATGTAATTTGCTTCCTATCAATAGAGAATAATCTCAGCCCTGCTATAATGCTTAATGATCGTGTGTGTGGATTTTTCTCTAATAGTCTCGTTGTTTTGATTTGTTTTAATTTGATTTTGTTTTTGTTTTTAATTGGGTTGTGCTTCTGTATCGAATACTGCAGGAGTGCAATCGGTATGATGATATGATGACAGTGGACTTACTATTGTATGTCCTGCTGTTGTGCCGTTATTTTTGATGCGGAGGCGATGTGTCGATGTTGGAGCTACTGTACTTACTGTTCTGCAACAATTGTACCGGTTCATTCAACGGAAGTAAAATATAAAATATCTTCTTTACTTAAATTACGGTATGTGGTAGCTACGGTAATCATGCTATCGTCGTGTAAACATGTCGTCATGTTTGTATGTGATATGTGTCACTAAAACAGCGCGTACACTTTCCAGCCATCAATCACAAATCAAAGAAGAACCACCATCACGGGGAACTGAAAAGGCGCGAGTCATTAAACGACGACGTAATAATGCGCTAGATTTCATAAGTAATAATAGAACAAGGATAAATATTTTATTAGTGCCTTATTATTAAAAATATATTTCCTCAAACATGTATTTAGGTATGTTTAGTCGCTAATCACTTATCATGACAGTGATATATTGTTTATACATAGTAGGCATATGATATGTATGTACTAATACTGAGAGCATCCATCGACGTCGTCCTTATTACTACTAACTTAGTAACTAACTCATCGTTATAAAAGCCATGATTAATCAGTAATAGATTATCCAATTGATAATACCCAACACCGCCGACCTAAAAAGTTTATTGAAGCCGTTGTTTGTATTGCATTCGCATTGCATTCCATTGCATTGCTTCGTCAAAATTCAAATTCGCAAGTTGAAGTGTTTTCCTTTCGCATCTCATACCGATTTGAATTTTGAGGTTCGAGGTTCGAGGAAAGCATAGTTTACGTCTTTTTCCTTCCAATCATCAAACAACAACACGCGTTCACAGACGAAACAATAATAAGGAAATACAGTATATAATGACACCTCCAACTACTGATACAACAGCCGTGGCAACGACGACAACGACAACGATAACGACAGCTATCATTCCGAACACTTCCACAACCATCGACGGAGGTGACAGTACTTGTACTGATGATTTACTATTGAATAACAACGATAACAGAAACAACAAAAGTGTCGGTGGTGGTCGTCGTGGGAGTGAATCAGAATCAACAACAATGTTGGAAGAAAAAGAAGAGGAGAAGGAAAATAATCCATCATCTTCGAATAATAATAATGTCATCGATTTAACCGTATTATCTTTCCCATATTTGACAATTACTGTTTACATACCTACCGTTTGTGTAGGTCTTGTAATTGGTAAACGTGGATCAACCATTGATTCTATTCAAAAACTTGCAGCGAAAGAATCTACATCGGTACTAGCAACAGCGGTAACGTCCTTGTCTTCTCAGCAGCAACAACAACAACGTCGTGGAGGAGGAGGAAAGCACCACTCTAATAAACAACAAAAAGTTACAACACCGGAATCGGTACGGATCAGTGTCGTAAACTATCCTCCACCCGCCGCCCATCATAATAATCACAATCACAGCAATGATCACAAAAACGTGAACGGTGGTAGTGGAGGTGGAGGAGGACATATCGCATCGTCTGCTACTGGTGGCGGTCCTGGTGGTTCATCGACATTGGCGGCGATTGATATGGCGGGTGTACCACCCACATATACTGAACTTGATTTTACTAATCCACAATGGACACCGGTCGTTATAAGAGCTGATCCTATTGCTGCCATGTACGCAGCCAATGCTGTTGATGAAATTTGTTGTCCGGAATATGTATCCGATCGAAAACATTTGGTATATATTATTGATCTACCCGTTCCAGCAGTTGGAGGAGGAGGAGGAGGTGGAGGTGGGAATAATAATAATAATTATAACAATAATGGTAGTTTGAGGCATGCATCCATTGTTGGGAAACGGGGAAATACTCTCGTCCAATTAAGTGCTGATCATCAGTGTCGGATAATGGTTCCACCGAAACAAATTGGTCACAACGTTATTCAATTGGAGGCACCCCTACAAGAATGTTGTTCCTGCTTGGTTGCCATCGCAGCTAAGTTGCAGCTTGGAAGTAATTCAAATTACACAACGGCAACGGGAGCAACAACAAACATCGGGAATGAGGAAAAGGAACAACACAATGGTCCGAAGTCACCAACATCACCATCGAAAAACTCCAAAAACAGTACGAATACCAATAATAGTAAAGCTAATCCCAACAGCAAGCCCACAAACAACTTTTCTATCACACTTGTTATCCAACCTCTTCCGTCCCAAACGAAATTACGGAATATCGCAAGGAAGACGGAAACCAAAATTTTGAAAAAACGGATGTCGAAATATCAACAGCAGAAACATCAAGAACAGCACCCGCAGCAACAGCATTCGGAACAAACCCAGAAAGCTTCAGAAGACAACAATGAAGGCGACCAACAACAGCAACAGCAAGATGGACAACAAGAACAGGAACAACCACCAGAACTACAATCAGGGGAGAGTGATACGAAAGAAAAAAATCCTGAATCGTGGCGATTGACTATTGTAGCCAATACAGAGAAAAAAGCCACGAAAGCTCTTGAGATGTTGAAAGTCCTTAATACTAAAGGATATGGAGTTGATGTTGTCAAACCCGTTAGCGAATCGAATAGAGTAGTTAATTTGTGTGATGGGTCTACTCATTGCACTGGGGATCGTGACTGCATTAACGAATCCGCTAGTACAACTTCTGCCTCGGCTGAAACTGCGACAATGAAGAAAGATATTTCAGATTCTCCTGATGCTATTTCTACTACCGTCGAGGAGGGAAATAACCCAACAGCATCAACAACTGCTATTAACCCAACAACCCATTTTAATAAGAATAATAATACCAAAAATAGCACACGGGGAGGAAAAAACAAACGGAAACCTCGTCATCACAAACCAGCTACCGGCGGAAGAGGTGGTAACAACAACAAGCAGCAGCAGCAGCAGGTACCGACGACGACTGTTTCAGCCCACACAGACTAATTGGGGGTGACGTACATTGATAGATGTCGGTATCATCATCCTACATGTACATGGTTTGTGTGAAAAGGGTAAGAGACCATTGCTACTACATAAAGTAGATCGATACTGCATTTGATGATATTATGAGATAAGAATCTCCTTGTGGTATACGTTAAATCCCACTACAAAAGAAAGAAACTTAAGTGTACGGTTTGTTCTGGTATACACGGCAACTGTATTAATTTTATCTGCTTCGAATGGCATTTGCATACCGTGTGATACCTATTGGAACGAGTGAACCTCGAATTTTAGATTATATTATCTGGGTATAATTTCTTAAAAACTAGCTAAATACATGCTAAAATAATTAAATATACCAATGTATTACTATGATTTAAATCAATTCCGTTAGGGAGGATATGAACTGAATATCGGATCGTGTTAGTCCTCGCAAAAACAATTCTTCTTCTTCGATGGTATTCGCATGAAATGAAAATTGCAATACTTTCAAATGTTTTGATGTTGCAATCTGTGGTATGATATATGGTGGGATCATAGGCACGATTCCTACTATCCTCAGTTCCTGGAGCATCGCACATCGATCCATCTCACGAAAGAAATCAAATGAAGGAAATGCAAAGAATCTTTTGCATCCGATCAATGTCAACTTGTTGAGCTTCCGTAATGATACAAGCTCTTGAGGAAGTCTTCTGCAAAATGTTACCGTGAGAGATTCTAATGCATCAAGTCGTTGTATACGAGGAGAGAGTTCCCAGTGATAATCGAAAGGCGCAGAAATCGTTGTCCCAAGAGATAAAGAGACAATACGACGACTCGTCTTGTCGTATTTCGCGTCGTGGTTCTCTCGTCTTCTCCCATTTGTTATAGACTCCTGAATGATCGTCGACAGAACGTCATCGTCTTCTTCATCTTTGTCCTCTCCGTTGCTCTTGCTCATAGGTGGCTCTTTGTTGATTATTTTCTAATGAATATCTTAGTTCTGTTTTCAATCCACATAATAGTCAAGACAAGAATGTACCGTACTATTTCGATTTGAGACAAAAAGATTAAAGATACAAAACGTTGCAACTCACGCGGAAAGTGCGCGCCATGTCACATACGGATGGCAGAATAAGAAAGGAAGGATGGAAGTATGCATCAGATATATTTCAGACGGAAGGATCAATCATGCTGGTCGGAGCCTTGTCGAAGGTAGTGCTAGTGGTGGGATTGGTGGAGGTCGATCTCTCCCCCTTTCCGTTTGGCCTACTCTATTGGACGATCTACTTATGAAAGCAGCAGTAATACGTTGAAATGAAAACTTGCAGACATAATATAATTCAATTTTATCTTTAGATATATTTTTGATGTGACATATGACATCAAATACTGTATTATACTTGTCTCGGCACACGTGCCACGTGTAGAGAAGTAGTAGATCATTACAACTGATTTTATCAATCTTATACCATGTTTTTACTATTATTATTACTATCATCGTCATTCTCTCTAAGGGATGGTGGCCAAACGATCGGTACGAGTTTATGAGAGATTTTTGTTCGTGGTGTTACATCCTTACACCAATCTTGATAACTCCACCGATCTTCGTCGTCACCAATAATCTGCCAGTCAGGACGGATTTCTGCATCTCCATCTACAAACGATATTGCTAAAGCGATTCGATCATTATGTGACCCTTCTCTATCATTCCCATTAGAGCAATGTAACGTCCAACCAGAATGTATCGTTACATCTCCTAAGTTCATTGGCATATAATTTACATCCTTTGTAGGATATCGTTCATCAAGACGATCCCATTCGGATGACGTCGTAGCACCTTTCATATTATTATTATTATTATTGACGTTGTTCACTTCTGGTGCAGGATTCCAATAGGGTAATGCAAAATCTACATGACTCTTTGGACAGAAAATTAAAGCTGTTCCACCATCTTTGGGATAAGGAATTTTATCAAGTGGGATCCAAAATGTTATCATATTTGATGTATCAAACGGAGTCATTTTAGCATCGACATGCCAGGGTGTAGGACCATCTTTAACACGTTTCCAAAATATTGCATCTTGGTACAACCGAACAGTAGGTACATCTAGTAGGGTGGATGCCGACTCTCCTAACGCAAAAGCAAGATCTCGAACTGCCGGTATTTTCCTCCATGTATTAAAGTATTGCAAAAAGGGTAAACTAGCTGTTACACCTAAATCTTGTAATGTCTTTTGACAGTCTTCAACACTATGACACGTATTGACTACATCATCCTTAGTATTTCCTACAACAACATCGACTTTTTGTTTCCATGCCTTTAATTCTTCGTCCGAAGCAAGATCTTGCAGAATCATACGAAGGTTGGTGAGTTTGTCGTCAGTGATGAAGTTTCTTAGCACGGAATGTCCGTTCCTCGCATAGTCCAACTGCGTCTGCAGACCGATATCGGGGAATCCAAATTTTGTCGTACTACCAGTAGTAGTAGTAGTAGTAGTAGTAGTAGCTTTCTCAGCTGCACCAGTATTATCACTATTAGTATTGGTATTATTGACTTGATGCAATCCCATATTAGAAAGTAGATTATTTATATCAATACTGGTACTACTCGGGTGGCCCTTCGCCGTACGTTTTTTATGATGTTTCTTTGCTGCCAAACCATGCTGATGAGTAGTATGATGATAACGGCATACCGGATTAGGTACAAATGCTCTCGCTGATGATATTAATCTACTCGGAACAGTTCCGAATATCAATAATGCGATAAAATCAAAATCCCAGCATGACGATGAGAAGCAAAATAAAAGTACTATCGGTAAACTCCTCAAAACCATCATCGTCATCTTCCAATGACGAGGTGTCGTCGTATTCGACGACGAAGAGCGACAGCAACACATTTTGTGTCTTGCGACTGTTTCGATTCCTCCTCTCCTGGATACAGAAGAGATGATCTACAATACCTATAGTAGTGGCGGTATATGATACACATGGGTGATGATGCATTATTGTCTATTATTCGAAAGGGAAATGGTGTGATGTTTTGAGTTTTTTTTCGAGATCGAATGAATGGATTTGAAAAGGGGGATAAAGGGTTAAAGAGGGAGTTATTGGGGAAGGCAACTGAATGGGGCATATATAAACATATTTCCCCCAAACTGCTCATTTACTTTGAATGCGGCATGTTCATGCCAAAATCTACTTGTCTATTACAAGGATTGATTCCCATAAAAAAAATATTTATTGGACATCATCACCATGGTGACGGAGAAAAACAATATAATAACAAGTCGAAGAAAGAATGTGCTTCGTCCAATATTATTATTTTTCACAATAACAACAGGTGTACTACTACTACTATTAATTTGTTTCTTTTCGTCTACTACTACTAGAAGTAGTAGCACGTTTTTATCTGATGATGGTACAAGTACGACGACGAGCAGCAGTAACAGCAAGGACGACAACAATGACAATAACGATATTATTCGACAACGACGAAGGTTGACAGCAACAAAAACAACGACGAAGACGCAGACGACGACCCGCGATGATTATGAAATAAAAGCAAAAGAAGACCATTATCCTCTTTTTAGTGTATCAGATTCCATTACTCCTATTGGTCCATCAGTTTTTCCTAAACCAACGTATGTATTTCATAATTATGATCATGATAATAACAACGATAAAGATGAAGGTGAAGACGAAGATCATCGTGAAAATGAAAATGAAAATATAGACAATGAAACAGAAATTGTTACATATATAAAACCAATTTCTGGTGTACATCGTCCAAATCAAGATGCAGTATTTGTATTTGCTGCAGAATATTCATTTGAAACATATATATTATTTTTAATGACATTATTTGAAACTGGATATACTGGTGATGTTGTAGTTGGTATATCAATTATGGATTGGGAACAAAAAGATATACGTGAAATATTAGAATATTGGAATAATACTTCGAGCAATTTGAATTCGAACTCGAATAATGGTGACAACGAGGATGAAAAAAGTATAGGCATGAATATCATTGTTTATGTTGTCCCATATCATTGTTACAATTTAGAGGGTGAAGAACTAAGAAGTCACAAAGGTGGGATGCGTGTATGTCAATGTCATAATTTATTCGGTCGTCGTCGTCGTCGTAGTAGTAGTAGTAGTGATAAGGAATTGTTGACTCCTCTATTAGACAAACGACATGGTAGGACAGCTCAAACCATACGATATGAAATATACTGGATATGGTCTGAATATTATTCACCACATAATTGGATATTACTTATCGATGCAAGAGATACTATCTTCCAAGAAACACCCTTTGGAAGAGTTCCTCGTCAAAAAAGAACAACAACAACAACAGACGATGATGATGATAACGATGACGGTGGTGGTTCACTTATATTTTTTGGAGAAAATGTGGATGCAACTTCACTTGGTAAGAGTAAATATAATCGTAAATGGCTCCAATTAGCATACGGTGATGTTGTTGCTGATGCATTCTCAAAGAAACCAACGATATGTAGTGGGTCAACAATGGGTGAACAAATTGCAATAGAAATGTATTTAAGAGCAATGGTCGGTGAATCGGATGAATCAAAAACTGTTATTTTTGGTGCCGATCAAGGTTTTCATAACTACCTATATTATAGTAACAAATTAGTTAATACAAAAGCAATAAAACAAATACTGGTTCAAGATCAAGGTTTTGGTATAATTAATAATATGGGTGCTTTACGTGATAAGGAACTATCACTATGGGGGAATGGTAAGATCGTACAACAAGAACAATCATCATCATCCAAAAATATTATATTAAATTGGGATGGTACTATATCTCCTATTGTACATCAATATGATCGACATAAAGAATTATCTCAATGGTGGCATAAAGTAAGGTTTAATCAATTTAAAGATCAATGGAAGAAAATGAAACAAGATAAGAAAAGATAGGTAGTATATGTAATATATGGCGATGAAATAAAATAAAGTATTAAAACCAACCCACAATTATAAGAAGGAGAAAGAAAAGAAAAATTGTAGAATATAATCATATTTTTTTTGATTGATGATTCGATTCGTTCGATTCGATTCATCATTTGGTTTTTTGGTCGAAAACCAGTCATCGAGTGCATAGTAGTAACTTAGAGTGTGATTACAGAGACAAAACAAAATTAAGTAGTGAATTATGACCGCCGCTCATATTTCAATTTCGGTATTCAATACTGTGATGTAGTAATAGTACATGTACAGCCCGAAAACAGCTAGGCTAAATTAGTCCGTACTACCACTAACTCGTAATTTTTCACAGTAAGTTTTCGGACTCTCCATTGTACTTGAAGTAGTTAGTGTATGACCGCGATGAAAAAAATATAAAGTGAAATAACGATGATTTTCAAAGAAAAATAAGAATAAAGAGCGTTGTTGCTTTGCATTGAGGAAAGCGTACTGTAGCCTACAACGGTAGCCTACAGTATAAATACGTATACGTAATATAATTAGTGTTCTATCCTTCAACATTCAACTTTCAGATTATAAATACGACCATGCCAATAGTCCTCACTATGGCAGAAAACGAATCTCGTACTCTTCCTTCGAGGAGGATATTTTTAGTTATTCCGCTAGCGATCGTTGCAACCGTATTCTGTAATACAGCCTTTTTGACGGGGGGACGAACGACGAACTCAAATTTGTATCAATCTGATTCTCCTCTTTCTTTTGCTCCGACTGTTAAAAATTGGAGTTCAAGTTTATCGTCAATAACGACGACGACGACGACGACAACGAATAGTCGAGGCACAAATAATATAACAACTCAATCCTCACCTGATAAGTTGTTGAGACAGTCTACACTGCCAGATACAGCCAACATCAACAATCAAACAATCAGTCATACAATAACAAACAACAACAATCTTACAATCAGTCATACAATAACAAACAACAACAACAACAACAACAGCAACAACAACACATTAACGAAGGAAGCAAAATTTGTACGCTATGATAACGTTGCAATTGTTACCAAAATTCATGGTCCACACCAATGGAAACTTGTTGTACAATCAATGTGCTTACTACATTTTGCTTACAATCATAAAGTTCTTTATGATGTGATTGTCTTCACTGCGGAACCTATACCTGTGGAGGATGTTGAATCATTGCAAAAAATGCTGGCTCCTGCTAAGGTTAGTATTGTTATTGACAATATAGGTTTACAGGAAGAAATTGCAGCCCTCACTCCAGCTCGATACGATAAATTTATGGAACGATGTAATGTTTCATCTCCTGTAAATTTGACATGGTTTTCGAATTGTCGTGGAGAGCTGAATGGAGGTGGTGCACCAACACGACTGGCTTATGCATGGCAAGCAGAATTTCGATCTGTCCGTATATGGCATCATCCTGCTTTGGCCGATTACAAATATATGCTATGGTTAGACACCGATGGATTCTGTTCTAAGCCATGGGAAAAAGATCCAGTGGAATACTTTATTAAGAATGATGGTATTATTATGTTTGATCACTTTCCTCAGGGTAGTGCTCCATCAAGTCTTCAACCTCTTATTTTGGAGGGTTTCAATGCTAGCGCTTGTTATTTAAGACTGAACAAAAAATCGGGTAATTTGGAACGCACGTTGATTGATAGGGATAGTGATGAGTCTTGTCGTATTCCAAATGTTCATGGGTTCTTTCATATTACAAATTTGGACTTTTATCGTAGTCCACCTGTTAAGCATGGATTAGAAACATTACTCGGTGACTGTTTTCTTTGTCGATCTCCGGATGATCAATTGGCTGTCACGATACCAGCAGCAATATTTGCACCAGAAAGGTCTTGGGAAATGCGTAGCAAAGGGTTTAAACTGAATGTATTTCATAACCATGCATTTGACGGGATTGACAAGGCACAACCTCCTGGCTTTGTTAGATATTGGGAAGAAGTTGGTAAGGACAACGTACCTAGTACGTCCGGTATGCATACATGTCCAATTACGGAAAGAGACTAGTATAGATGATTCTTCATATATATGATTTGAAATCTTTTTCATGACAATGGTTGGTATAGTATAGAAATATATCATAAGGTCAATTCATACTTGAGTAGTTTAACATAGAGAGTGATCAAACGAACACTGTATCTTAATATTGATTTGAAATAAATGACATCACAGAAAACGTAGTGGACTATTTCTCCTCTCTAATTTTTGTCTTAAGTTTATACAACATAGTATGCAAAGATTAATATTTCGAAAAATCCAAGCAACAAACAAAATTTTGGCAATCGATAAAATCATGGATTTTACTACTGTATTTGTATAAAGTTTAAAATGATGATGATGAGCGATGATGATAAACATATTATAGATGAATACCTGTGATATGATATTATTTTATTATTATTATTGCATAGCAGCCGCATCCATCGATCCCTCCAAAATCCTGCTGACTCTTGATCCGCTTGCACGGTTCATTGGAATGATAGGAACTTCGGCGATAGCTGTTGCTCCTCCAGGAACGTTTGTGTTTCCACTACCATCATTCGTTCGTCGACCCATTGGAACTGCCATGGTAGAAGCTTGTTCCCATCCCGAACCCCAATAACTATTTTGACCCATCCGTACAAGGGAAGATCGTACCCCCAGTGATGAATCGATATCAGCAATAGATGTTGGAGGATCATTATTGCTGGTAGATACCTGTTGTTCTTGTTGTTGTTGCTGCTGCTGTCGTTGTTGTTGAAGTAATCGCTGTTGTTGATCGTCCACTACTGTCCGTCTTTCATCCACCACAACCTTCGTGGAGGGTGGTCGAGGATAAAAGGAGGGGACGTATAAAAATTTGTCCGATATTGCGTCGTCCTCAACGCAGGTTTCTTTCTCATCGTCGCCACTGGTAGTCTTTGTCGCTGCTTCTTTCTTCTTCGCGGGGTTAGTGTCGTTGTCTCCCTTTTTATTACTAGCCGCCTTTCCATCTTCTAGTTTCACCTTTTTGGTGGGCGGCATGTCATCGTCATTATCTTCGTCGTCGTTAGCAGTATCATGTCGATCTAATGTTCGTTTGTTATTGCCATTGATACTCCCCCAGGAAGAACCGACTGTCGTGGCCATTGGTGTTGTTGGTGACGGCGCGAAGACGTCGTCGGACATGCCCTCTAATTCATTCATAGCCTCGTGTTCTTCTTCGGCAGCTTCCTCAGCATCGATATCGACTTTACGATATGCGGTAGATTCGCCACCACTAATAGTATCTATTCCTCCTGTTACCTTTGCTGGCAATGCATGTGGATTAGCGCAAGTCGCAGATGCTCGAGGAAAGGTTGGTACACCGTCTGGATAAGGTGCATCCCATCCTCCCCGTTGTCGATTTCGTTTACGTCCGTATTGGTTAAGATTATCCCCACCAACACCAATACCATCAGTATCCTCTCTAACGTCTGCAAGAGCGGACGGAAGGGCCTTACCTCCTGCACCGCCCGAAGAAAGTGGACGACCCTCACCATTCTCATCGATGTTGGTAGCATTCATTATTAATGGGGCAATTAAGTCCTCTTCATCTTTTTCTTCCAACCATTTCGGACCAAAAACAAATTCGGCCAGACCTTGCCAACCTGTCACAGAATAAGAAGATGACTTCAGCGAGGATCTCATTGAACTACCATTACTAGGATTGGCAGACGACGAAGATGTATTACCATTCGCAGTGTTGCTGTTACCATTATTTGTGGACGTCGACAAGGACGTACCATCGGCGGATGTACTGTTGTTGTTGTTGTTGTTTGTTGGGGACAATATTTCTTCCTCTTCTTCTTCAGGTTCTTGGAGATGTAACCGTCCAACAGCTGGAGATGTGACCAATTGACAAGCTTGGAATGTATCCAAGACGTTAACATGTGCTGAGGTTCGACGGGAGGATTCTACGAGATGTGATAAGGCCTGTCCGGTTCGAGTTAAATACTGTAACAAAACATCAGCCATTACATCCAAGGCTTGTTCGGTCATACTATCTATACCCAAATGTAACGCCGCTCGTCCAACGACCCGTCGAGCGATTTCGAAGGAATAAATCTCATCCTTAACGACGGTTGTGTCCATTATATATTATTATATTATATATTAGATTCGTATTATTATTATTATTCGTATATAAAAAGTAATAGCTCGAATATCAACTATACAGGTACTTCTGCAGTATATGTATATCCGAAAGGATGAAAATATATACGCCCCGTTCAATTTCTATTCCTTCTTCTATTTCTGTGTCTGCTTTGTTATTTCTCCGATACCGATACCGATACCAATACCGATAGTATGCTATTTTATTTGTGTATATTATTGTTTCACGAAATAGGAATGCTAGTGCTGAGAATCAAAATCGATTAAAAAAAAATAGACCTATAAAGCTGGAAAGTGTCTTATATCATTTTTTCTTATGTGATCTTCCTTTTGCGTTGATTGTTGTCGGAATCTGTTGGCCAAGGTATTAGTTGCGATACCACAGTAGAGCGATGATTTTTGCATTAAGATCACAAGTGAATAAGTAAGTCTTGATGCTTGTTTGGCTCTCAACCTTTTACAAACTTCACGACATCTTACCGGTAAATAATCTGCGCACTCTTGCATCATTTCGAAAATTTAGTTTCCGTAGAACAGTAACTTGTGGATACGGCTTTCCCCCCTTTATTACTATTTAGGGGAAATTCGAAATGAGCCAGTCGATTGAGTCGATTCATTCATTCGATACACGATTGATTCATTCAATCATTTCTAATTTTTTCAGTTCAGATTCGATGATATTCTTGTTCGCCTCATCAATTCTTCTTCTTTGCTTTTGATGTGCTGTGTGTGTAATAATGCGACGTAACGCGTGAAAAAAAAGCATGACTCGATCACTACCTTTGCCCATTGGCCTCCGGAGCTATCAGGATCACATCATTTTTAAAGAACTTTAACATATAAAACATTCATTTTCGAGATAAGTTTAGATCATTATTTGTTTATATTGGTATAAAGAAAAGAAAGCAAGAGAATAGTTACTAGAGAGATAGAACAAAATATTGGTATAAAGAAAAGAAAGCAAGAGAATAGTTACTAGAGAGATAGAACAAAATATTGGTATAAAGAAAAGAAAGCAAGAGAATAATTATTAGAGGGATAGAACAAAATAAAGCAGCTTCATGACGTCGACATCCAATTTTATAGGTAAGGCAGACGCCGCTAGAGTAATTTCCGGAATTGCCGTTATTGTCAGTGGGACATTTGGAGTTTCATATCTGAAGAATTTCGATGAGCACGAATCTGCTGCTGAATCTGGTGAAGAAAATCAGCAAAGAGTAAAGAATTACGAGTATGATGGCCATCATCTACTAGAAAAATCATCTTTATCAGTAGAAGGCAACAGCAATATAACTGGACTGACCAGCAATCTATGGTCTATGATTCATAGTAATCACTATAACAGCCTTATGATGAAATCCGCGTGTGAAGCACCAGCAGCACAAACTAAGAAGAATCATAACGGCAGCGATGATCCATCTTATCCGGATTTGTCTAGATTCGGTTCCCGTTCTTACCTACGACGATATTTAACCCCCGAAGTGTATGCATCACTCAAGGACAAAAAAACCAAAAATGGAGTTACGTTAGAAGATATCATAAAATCAGGCGTTTGTTTACCGTTCGGGGCAAAGCCACCTAGAGGAACAGGTGTTTACGCTGGTGATGAAGAATCCTATAGCATATTTGCCGATTTATTAGTTCCCGTCATCGAAGATTATCATCATTATCATTTCGTCGAGACACAAACAGGAGCAGCAGCATCCTCGTCCTTCAACAACAACAACAACAACAACAACAACAACAATTTGAATAGCAAAGACAATAATAAAATCAGATCGAACAAAAACAATAGCAACAGTCATACTAAGTGTGTGATGCCTCTAAAACCATCTACGACGTTGGCATCATCATTGTCGTCGTCGTCGTCTTCGTCGTCTACCGTTGTTGTAGCGGGTCGTCGTCCTACAAAGATGCGTCGGCAATTCACAAATCTGAATCCCAATTACGTATTGCAACAAAAATTGGATCCGAATGGGGATTATATCTTGAAAACACGGATGCGAGTAGCTCGTTCTATAAAGGGATTTCCATTTTCTCCTGTTATTAGTCGATCACAAAGACGAGAATTGGAACAGTTGTTTGAGGCTTTTGTCGATGAAGATTGGAATGGTATAAATAGTAATAACAATAATAATGTTGATGACGATGACGATGACGATGACGATGATAAGATCTTAAGAAATTACAACAATAATGGAGGTCTTCGTGGTGGAAATTATGTACGAGTTATGGATATGTCGAATGATCAACACGAGGATCTTATCAATCGTCATATTCTCTTCCATGATCCTGATGAATATAATATTTCAGCAGGGATCGGGCGCGATTGGCCGGACGGCAGGGGGGTCTACACAGTGAGCGATAATGATGCTGGCAAAGCTCATAGTACTAATAACGGTAGAAATGACAATCCCGATCTTGTGATGTGGTTGAATAAGGAAGATCATCTTCGTATTGTTGCTACTAGTAACGGTGGTGACCTCTCGGCGGTATTTGAACGTCTTAGTCGAGCTCTAACGCAAGTAGAGCAATCGTTGCACAAACGTGGACACGCATTTTGCTATCATCCTAGATACGGATTCGTTAATACTTCACCTGAAAATTTGGGAACAGCCTTACGTGCTTCAGTATTTATTAAACTAAATAGATTGGGACAGCAACCTGGATTCGATGAACTATTAGATCGACTCTGTTTGGAGGCATCTAGTCGGTTTAAAGACAAACAATCCGGTGGAACGTATACGGGTATATTTGATATAGCTAATTCTGAACGACTTGGACAAAGTGAAGTCCAGCTTATCAATACCATGATCAATGGAGTTGGACGACTAATCGAACTGGAGAGAAGACTTGAACAAGGAGAAACCGTGGATCTTGACGAAGTGAGATGATTGATTAGGTGAGGTAGCTAATGCTATAGGAAGATGCAAAAACCACGTACGGATCATATTATATTATCCCAGGCTTTATATATATAAACAAATTTATCATTCATTTTATCAGCATCGCCATCAGTAGTTGCCGTCGAGAAGAGAAAATTGACAGAATTGTCTATTGTAATGTAAAAACAAAAATACGACAGAAGTTCCATTATATTTTAAAGAAAGAATTGTAGTTACTTCTCTTAATTTAATAATTTGGTATTAATATTAGTATTAATAGTATTTACACCATTTGTCCCATTCTTACGTATTATTTTATGTGTGTTTTTTCCTTTCTTCTTTTTCTTAAATGCTTTTACAATGTAATAGTTTAGCTAGATCATAGTCGATGACAGAGTTTTTTCAACCAAATGCTCAGTCACATCATCCATAGCACGAGACCAATCAAATTCCATCAGAGTTGATCTTGGTGATCTAGCATCCATTATGCCTAATTCGAGTAGCTCGCAACTCACATCAAGGTTGCCTATGACAAGGTTATAAGCCAAACGAGCAACGATCCATCGTACTCCCCGAACAAACCGCAACGCATCCTCTTCCGTTCCCGCTTCAAATATAAAACTGGTAGAGTTTTTCAAGTGCAAACAAACGCTCCGTCCTGGTATCGCACAGGGAAAAGTTTCCAATTGTACTAGTAGAACATCGGCACGTTCCAATGATTGAATATCGAATATGTCTAATCCATAATTCTGATCCTTCCTTGGGTCCGTCCATATCAATCGTGGTGCACAGTAGGTACCATCGGAAACAAATCCCTTTTTCAACCGTATGGTAACGTTCGTAGGATTCATGGCGGATGTTTCTTGATGCCAAAGCATTGATTCACCCCTATTTTTTAAATCTTCAATGAACTTCTTGACAACACTAGATTCTGATTGCAAGTTCATTGTTGTTGGATTGCGTGATTTTAATTGAGTAACACTACTAGATAGATGTCGGTTCGTCCCGAAACGAGGTAATACTATCGGATTTTGAGTGGATGGAATAACAATATTTTCGTTGTTGATCATATTTTCATCGATCTTGAAAGGATCAAACGACGGCTGAACATTTGACATCCCCGACACAAAGGCAGCATAATCTATAGGATTCGAATTTCCGATTTCGGAAGTTGCAACTGTGGCAGCCAAGGGCACCTCCGACGACGATTTTATTTTTGTAGAATTCTGTCGTTGTCGTTGTTGTTGTAGAGACTCCGATATTTCACTCTGCTCTCCATATACTGTAGTATCATCCCCGGTGGAAAGAAAAGATGCTGTCATTTCTTCTAAAACTGTAGTATCTATAGATGTACCCATCGATGATCGATCGGTAGATGATTCACGTGATGGTGGTTTTTGTCTACTCTTTCGTGATCTCCCTCGTTGTCGTTGTCGTTGCTGCTGTAGTTGTTTGCCATTCCGTCTAGGTACGCTTGCACTGAGAGCACTTACTTCTTCGTCATCATCATCATCATCATCGTAGTCATCTGAATAGTATCCTATTCCTGTACTCCCAGCTGATGATCCACCGTATTCGCTATAGTATCCATATTCACTTACAGCACCATCATCCACGGTAGCACCCGCACATTGTGTAAATCGTGCAAATAGTTTCGTACCTTCTACGTTATCCAAGACACAAGAATATACAGGATTACTACGACTACCACCAAATTGACTTGATGACATAACTGTATTGTTATCATCTAAATATCTTCTTTCTTGCCGTTTTTTAGCCTGTGCAATTTTCATTTTCTTTTTCCATTTACGTCTTTTTTCCTTTTTCATCTCCTTGTCGGATATGGGTTCCTTTATATTTTTATTATTATTATTACTACTTCTAGTTGGATTACTATTGCTGGTGTCAGCAGCCATCTTAAACCAGTTATTATTACTACTTCTAGTTGGACTACTATTGCTGGTATCAGCAGCCATCTTAAACCGTAATCCCTGTGCATCAACATCAATCGATGCCGCCTCTTGAACACTATTATCGCGCATCCTTGCAATGGGAGACGCTCTACGATGAATTGGAGTTGTTCCTGTTCCTGTTCTTTTATTTATAGTAGCACCCAGCAACGCCTCCTGTTGTAATTTAGCAACAACCTGCCTTGCGATTTTTTCTGTATTATTATCAGTACAATCAGTTGTTGTTGTTGTTGTTGTTTTATTATCTAATGGAGGCTTATTAAATGCAGATGTCGAAGAAGCGGCGATCAATCCACGTTTTATGGAACTATAAAAATGATTGGGATCTGTTGTTGATGATGTTTCTGTTTCTGTTTCACTTTCTTTCTTTTCTTCGTCTATTGTTGCAGCTGCTGCTGCTGTTGATGTTTGTAGATTCTCAAACTGTCGTGACATCCTCCCTACATTATCATTATTTTCTTTTCCCATCGACGATGCTAAAGTTTTTCGATTAAGAATTTTCGGAGTGACTTCGTCCATCCTGATCTGTAAATTACCGCTACGATAATCTGATGATACTGATTTTGATTGAATGTTTTATGGTCGAAACGAATTGGTAGTTAGTTAGTTGCAACAACTGCTACTTGATTCCACCTATTTCGCTATTATTCTAATGGAAGTGTCCAATGCAACAGATAAACCAGCTACTACTACTACTATCTAGCTACAGTATTCGTCTTATTTTACTTGATGGTGGTTTGTGTGTTTTAAAACACAAATAATGAGTGAATTCGTTCGTTGGGAATGTGTTCTATTAACTATTATTGGCTTTTGCTTTTGTTTCCGCGCAAAATCTAGGTTGTGTTCGACGAAATCTTGGCGCAACTATTTTTGTGTATTGCGCGAGCGAGCCGTAGTTTTTTATTCATTCTTTCATTGATTCCTTCATGTCTGTCCTTGTCCCGTAGAGCAAGCCATGCGCGCAAAGGAGAAAAATAGAAATTCACTGCCACAAAACTACACCGTGGAATAACTCTTTTATTTTGTATTTTGAATTTTGATTTCCTATTTCAATCATCCCTTTTCTTTTCACTTTTGATTCAGTTTTTGTTGTTACCATAACTTGATTACTTTTTCATACAGTACTTCTGTATCCACTCGCCCGTCCTCCTTTCATTTGTCTTCTTACAAATATTAAAAAAACGAAAAATTCCAACAATGAGTGCAGATGAAATCGCCACAGCGTTTACTGATCATTATTATTCAATGAGACAAACTGATCAGGGTGGGGCTGACCAACTTGCTGGTCTTTTCGTAAGTAGAATCGACCAATGCCGTATTGTATTACTGTTCACTGCAGTAATAGCATAGAGTACATACACATATACAGTCTTAATATCACGACCGACTAACATAAATTACACTGATTAATTTGTTCTGATTCCACTCCTGTTTTTTCTTTTTCCTGTCATATTATTTCAACTATTTCGCACTCCTTTTATTTTTTTTTATTTGAAAAAAAAAAGAATGAAAGATCTATGATGACATTTGAGGGTGCAGCAATCCAGGGTTCGCCAGCAATTGTGGATAAAATTAGACAACTCGGTCCTGTTCGACTGACTAAAAAATCTCAAGATGTACAACCATCCGCAGATGGTCAATCAATTGTAATTTTTGTGACCGGTGGTTGTACTTTAGCTGGTCAAGAAAATCCAATTCATTTTAGTGAATGGTTTTATCTTGTTCCTACCGGACCGGGTGCATACTGTGTCTCGAACAATATATTCCGACTTAACTACGGACAGTAATGCAGCGTAGTCTCAAAAAGAGAAAAGTGAGAGTAGAAAAAAGGTTATCATAATACATAATACTATAATATAAACTGGGAGAATGGATTACACGATTAATATATTTACTGAATACAATAAATAACTACGATGATGGCGGATGGTTGTGGTTGTGGTTGTTCATTTGTTTTGTTGGTTGTAGGCACTTTTGGGGTCGGAGGAAGGAAAGAAAAAAGAAAGAAAGAATAATAGTCTGGACCAATCAATCAACGTTGAAGTTTAATTTGATTCGATTCGATTAATTCACTCGTACCGGTATCAATTCTATTATTCGTGCGAAGAATACAAAAAATGTCAACACAGATCTATTTTGCTACTACTATATAAACCGATCGAAGAAATAGCGTAGTAAGAAAAAAAAAATGTACTGATTGATTGATGGCGAATTCTATACTACTCTAATTTATCATTAAATTAGATAGTATTGAATATGTTTATATATAAAATTACATTTAGAACAAGCATTCTCATAAAATTTAAAACAACTACATAAACTACAGAAATCGAAAGAACGAGAAATAATATTGTTCAATACGCGAATTTATGTTACCACGCATTGTCTTTCTCTACCAATATCACTTTATAAAGAAATCATCATAAACACTGAAACAAGCATCAGTACATGGTACAAACATGCAGTTGCAGTGGCTATTTCCTTTCTTGCTTAGTGAATGCAGTGTATCTCTTTCATCATGGAGACATTGAAATAAGTATCAGTACATAGTACAGACATGCAGTTGCAGTAGCTATTTCATTTCTTGCTAAGTGAAAGGATTATACCTCTTTCAGTACTGTAGAAAGCACATCACTGTATACCTATTTGAGATTGAGCTTACCCCAATCGAACCAGGCGAAAGATTGTTATTTAATTTTTATTTTTTTTAATTAATTCGTTTTCTCCCACATTACTTAGTTAATTATATTATATATCATTACAGTTGCTTTCATCGTTGTGATGTGTGTATTTTTGTGTGTTTTGTTTCTTTAATCCGATGACTTGCTCTTTTTTGGGCGATATTCTGCAATTACTACGGCATGATCTCTCTCATAAGGTTCTAGTGTTAACTGTTCCAATGGCTTGAAATTCTCCTTCTGTAACTTACTAACTTCCCTTCGGAAGACTGCCTCTGGTGCCGCTGTTGAATCGATACAACTAGCCTTGACGGCAATTACAGCATGACCACCATTCTTAAGGAAATAATGAGCATTCAATGCAACGATACGTGCCTGATCAGGTTGGGCAACATCAGCAAAGATACAATCAACCATACCAATTAACATACGATACTTCAATGGATGTCTTGCATCCTCAACGATAGGGATGATATTGGTACGAAGTTTGGCGACACCCAGTAAGTCACGTCCTGGTCGGTGAGAAAATTCAACAGCATATACTGCTCCAGTCTTTCCAACAATATCAGAAACATGAGAAACAGATGTACCGGCAGCGGCACCAATATAAAGAACTTTCGATCCAGGTTTGATCCAAATATCATCAACTCCACCCAATATAGCAGCGGCAACTACAAAAAAAAGAAATTAATAATTGAAGAATACAAAAAGTGTTCACGGTAGAGTGAGATATTATGAACTTCTCTTTGAATTGTCTTCTTTTTTTTGTTAATCATTTTACATATCATGTCATATCAAATCAAACCAAACATATACTTACTTTTTGATCTGAAAGGGTTCCATACTCGGTATTCTGTTTTTACTGCAGCACCACCAGGTGTGTCAGATGGGGCTTCGACGCTAATTCGCTTCTCTCCATAGACGGCAACACCTGGAGTGGAATTAAGTGTGACCAAAGCATCTTCCTTACCACGGGCAACGAAAACACCTTCATGGCGATGAGGTTCGACGACTACCTTGGTTCCACCCTTCATACCACCTCCTCGGCCACCGCCTCTTCCTCCTCTTCCACCATCACGGCCACCACGACCACCTCCACGTCCTCCTCCTCGGCCACCGCCTCTTCCTCCACCACGACCTCCACCACGGCCACCTCCTCTTCCACCATCACGGCCACCACGACCACCGCCGCCACTGTAAAGTGAATATAAAGGAAAAGTGCAAGAATGAATAAGATTAGGTCAATATTAATTAATATACAGAATATATATATATATATATATATATATATTTAATAAATATAAGATAACGATGAATCGTTACGAAGGTCGTTGTTGAATGTTATGTTCGGTTTTCTACCTCTTCATACATAGTGGCAATCAAAATGCTTACCGTCCAAAACCTCCTCGGCCACCTCCTCGGCCACCGCCTCTGCCACCAGGTGACATACTTCCTCGTCCGTATCCTCCTCGACCAGACATATTATTTAGTTTATGCTTTGTTTAGTATGTTTATTATAAATAGAATATATAGTACGGCAATGAAACTAAGATTATTAGTGCGTTGTAATTGTTCTTTTCTCTTTGGGTTGTCTTCAATTGGATTGTTACAGTATGTGTATGTCAGAGCTAGATGTAATCATCGACATGCAAGTGAGCGTTAGCGGCAACAAGAGGCAACACCTTTGATTGACAAAATCATATATTTGTTTCGAGTGTCGTGGTGTAGGATTTGATGTCCTCGATTTATTTATTTGAGTGGTCATACTTGTACGACTGGTGACGGCAAGACCAAATTAACCCAGGACTCTGATCATCCAGTCACGGATAGAAGCTCGCGCCAAAATTCCCATCCAATTGTTCCATCACGCGGTACACCATCCATCAATTGATGTGTTATTGAATTATTACGGGAGATTGAATTATTGTAAAGAGGACAACAATAACGATGTGCATTAATAGCACAAGAAGTATCAGCCAAGTCAAATGCGACGATGAGAGATAGCTTGATTTTAGTTGATTTCAGCAGTACAACAATTTTGCACGCTGATTCTACTCCTCGATCGGCAACAAAGATATGAAGCGTTTATTGGGGAAAATCGGTCCATCCTTGAATCAGCAAAGGACCAGGCGGCGGCCCGACTATTGTAATTCTTTCCTGGCGTCGTCGCCGTTATCGTCGTTATTTCAGCGGAACCAATACAACAATTTATGTCACCGAAGCATACATTGTGACAGTAATAGAAGGCATAATGCTTCAATAACTATTGGATATACCCAAAAATCTTCCCTGTCTTATCCAGATACTTATACGACTTGTATTCCTCGTCGTTTTGTGACTTCGTCATCGTCGTCGTCATCATCCAGCGAGGATAACAATATCAAAACCACTGAATCAGATTCTATACCTACATCTACGTCGTCGACGGATGTTCAATCGATATGGCGACAGAAAACGATGCGTGTTCTGGACACTCCGATTGGGGCTTTGGATAATAACTTATGGAATGAAACGCACGTAACGATATTATGGTGGCTCAATTCTTGTTTGGACCATAATTTGCCAACACTTTCGTCGTCATCGTCATCGACAACATCATCATCAGTGGAGGCATCAGAAAGTATCCATCAGGCCTTTGAGCTATTAGATCGTATGTATAGAGAAGAACAAGCGCTTATTGACGCGCGACAACTCGAACGACGACTAAAATCAACTTCTATGGACGTTGTCTCAGCAACAGCAACATTAGCGGGCGATAATGATACAGTTATGGGTATGGATTGCGAAATTATGGATATTGACACCTCGGTTCACGTTCCAGAATTTTTTAACGAAGAATTGTTAAACCTAGTTGTTAATCGCTGGAGAAAGTTGATTTCGTCACGTCGACTACTGATGAATGAACCGGCTCAAGAAAAACAAAATATTCAACAATACAGTCCAAGAAATCTTCTCGAACGATTATATCGGTACCAAGAAACGTCTACTAGCCTGCAACCAGACGGTCAAACTTATGCTATGGTCATTGACTCGATCGCATCTATGGTCCAAAGCGAAGACGAAGGAAACAAGAGAACTAAAAAGGAGGATCTGATGGCTGTAGTGGACGAAATAATTGACTGGTTGGTAGACCACGCTGAGAATAATAATGGTGTTAATAGCAGTAGCAGCAGTATCAGTAAAAGCAGTGATCAAATTGAAAACTACACAGAGCAAAACGAGGCATCACCATCGCTTCCACCGTTGTCACAACAACGACGCTACCTTCCGAAACCAAACGTGGTACTCTTTTCAAGTGCCATGAACGCTTGGACTAAGAGTGGACTAAGTGGTGCGACAGATAGAGTAGAAGAGCTATTGTATAAGATGGAAACCTTACATGAGCGGTATCCTGAGTGGGGAATCAAACCAAACAAGTTTACATACTCTACTGCAATTGATGCGTGGGCTAAGGTAAAACGCGTTGATAAGGTCCAACATTTGCTTCAGAAAATGTACAAACAAGCGGCGATAGAGAATGATCCATCGCTTAAACCAGGACTTCTCGCCTTCAATGGATATCTGGTCGCACTTGCCAAGACCGGTCGAGCGGAGGAAGCAGAGGCACTTCTAAGTCAAATGGAAGATTTGTACGATTCGGGTGACCTGGAAGAACGACCCAGCGTCATTTCCTACAGTACCGTCATCGATAGCTTTGCACGATCCAATCTAGAGGGAGCATCCATGCGGGCGGAATCCTTTCTACGTCGCATGATTGATCGTGAGGACTTAGTCCCAAATGCTATTTCATACAATTCGGTTATCAATGCACACGTCAAATCTTGGAATTTCGAGGCAGCCGAGGCCGTGCTGCGAGAAATGTACGATAACTTTCTTAACAGTGGCGATATGGAGATCCGACCTACTATACAATCATACAGCAGCGTCATCTCAGGAATAGCTAGGAGTCGTCAGAAAGATTCTGGAGAACGCGCTGAGCGAATTTTGGAACAACTTAAGGAAATGGCACAATCAGGAGACTTGGATAAACCCCCTGATGTTATTCTTTATAACTCGGTACTCGATTGCTGGGCAAAGTCATCGTCCACGCCAGAAATGGCAGCAAGAGCCGTCATGTTTCTAGAGAAAATGAAGAATGATGGAATTTTTGATGTAATTTCCTACAACACGACCCTTAATTGCTTAGCACGAGCAGGCAAAGTTCACGATGCTGAGCTCATGCTAGAGGATATGGAGGCCGTTGGTGTCTACCCAAATTCAATCACGTATAACACCCTTTTGTCGGCCTATCTGTCTCAATCGTCGTCAACAGAATCGAAGAAGCACGAAAATAAGGACCAGACAAGTCAATCACGCAAGAGTGCCGAGAAACTGTTCGAAAAAATGAGAAACGATTCTCGAATCGAACCTGATGTTGTAACCTACAACACAATGCTTCATTTCCATTCTCGAATAGGAGATATCGAAAAAGCGGAATCCTTACTGAAGGAGATGTTTCTTGAGGATACAAGAGTATCTCCTGACTCTACTAGCTTAAATACAATTATTAATGCCTGGGCAAATTCTGGTAGGATCGATGCTCCACAGCGTGCAGAAGCTATGTTGGAACAAATGCTTAAACCAAATATTGAAGGAGGAGGAATTGCTGTCAAGATCAATCCTACTTCGATTACTTTCAATAGTGTAATGAACGCTTGGACTAAAAGCCGTAAGCCTGAGGCTGCCGAGCGTTGTCAAAATATTTTTGATCTGATGACGAATGATATGGGCCATATAGTCCAACCAGATCATATCACGTTCAACGTAATGATCCATGCATGGTCTCTTTCGCATGGAGAAGATGCACCTGATCGAGCGGAGGCTATGTTGTCGGATATGCAGCGTAGATTCAAAGCTGGAAACTCTCGTATGCGACCAAATTCAAGAACATACGGATCACTCATACATGTTTGGTCCAAAAGTCGAAGACCGGAAGCTGGTCAAAAAGCCGAAGAATATTTGAGACAGATCATTCATATGTCTGATGGAGATCAGCATCGTTCAAAGTCTATTAGACGACAAGATGACCAGCCTCGAGTATTTGAATTCGCTGCAACAATTCGGGCGTGGCATAACAGTGGCGATCCAATAGCTCCATACAAAGCCGACGAGATTCTATATTTATTGCTGGAACAAGTGAAAAAAGGAAATAAGCAAGCAAATCCCGATTCCAGATTATTTGCTTCCTATCTGTTGACGCTCGCCTCAAGTACCGTCCCGAATAAGGATATCTATGCCAATAAAGTAATCCAAATGATGATAAAATACAAAGTCGAACCAAATAAAGCGTTACTGGATCAATTGAAACGATGTTATTAACAACATGACAAGAATCCCATTCAATCATCAGTCAATAACACGATTGAAACGTCTTCAACCACTCACGCAAATAAGGACTAGCTAGCTTATCCTACTGTATGCTTATCTCTGCAGTCTGCAGAGTGTATGCTTATCTCTACAGAGTGACATCAAAAGAAATGACCTAAAGTGTAGAATAAGATAGCCAGCTATGCAGTGTATCATTATTATTTATCCATGTTACGGTAGTTACTGCATTGTATTATTTTTTCCAACGGTAGAGAATATTTCTAGAGTAAAACTTGGAATGTTTCATCACCTATTTGATATAAGAATCCTAATAGAATAACTTGCATCAACCAACGGACACCATGAAATGTAATGGGAAGGGGTTCACTATCCATCGGTAGTTTTGCACCATGTGTGTACATATAGATATTTGCAGGTGTGATCAATGTTGTTAGTAAGAATAATCCTGCAGCACAATCCGATTCTAATCCAGCAGTCGAAGTAAAGGGGGTAATTAATGACGACGAGGATGAAGACGATACTATCGATGATATACCACCAATTAATAAACCCAATCCCAAGACAGCCTCTGCTATTCCCGTCCACGCAACATGAAATTGTTTTGATCCTGGTATGTAGTATATCCCCCATGAGCCAGTAGCTGGATAGATATTTTCATATTCTTTTGAAAGAGTAAAATGTGTTACACCCGCCAAGGAATAAATTAATCCAAATACTATTGGCCATGTATATCTAAAAATTTCATACGGATGTGGATAATTACTATTAAGTGTCGTTGATAATAATGACAAACTTGATGTAAACGCGGTTGTTCCAACACTTAATGAAAGAAATATTCCCAAAACAATAATAGCTTGTGTAAATTCATCTTTAGTATTGATTCCTGAAACTGATGGTAATTTACATCCCTCTTCTCCAATCCCAGCTGTCAATGATGATGACGATGACGATGATTCTGATTCGGTGGGGGTTGCAAAAAGAGACGACGGCGACGACGAGGCAATTACGTCGTCATCCTTCGTACTGCCTTTGATAACGTTTCTTTTGTGGAGTGTTGATGATGTGGCTGGCATCAGCATAACATTATTTGTTTCTCTACTACCAATAATAGCGGCATTGGATGTGACTACTCGTCTATTATTCAATGATAATCCTTCCACTAGCACTGGGACAGAAGAACAGTCATAGAGGACGGCAACGATAAGAGTCAGGAATAAATTACTCAGGGCCGTAATCTTGTTGTAACAGCACAACATTTTTCTGTGTTTCTCTATGGATGGATAACTCTTAACGTTTTGATAAAACTCTTATTATTACTGCAACGGTAACTTCTGCTATCCGACCTTTTGTCTAGCTACTTTTAGTACAATATTGTTATTTTGTTAACTCAACATCTCTTTCCCCTGCTCTTATTTTTTCACATTGGTTTTTGAACGTCATCGGTCGTAGCGGCATAAATATGAAAGGTACAGTACGCAACAGTTATTGTTGAGGGCTACGATTTTGTATGATCATTTATTGAATTTCATCTAATCTGAAGATTTCTTCGTTATCTAGATGTACAATTGTAGATCTAATAATAATAAGTAATTAAAGGCTTAAAAGGAGGTGCTCTGGCACACTGCCCAATACTTTAAGTATTTATTAAATGTCGATTGGTAAAATAGCGAACCTTTGTAAAATCGTAACGTAGTCATCCAATCGCATTGATATTTATTCGGATTGAAATTGCATAATAGTACTAATAGTACTTGTATGATGCAGTTTGAATCAAAGCATTATTTTTGGTCATTACAAGTTGAATTTATTTTTAAATGGCATATATGTTACTCTTAATGGCAGTTAATGTTACTCAACAATTTGGCTCTTTTCGTTGCGTTACGTTTCTGCAGCGTCTTCTGGCCCTTTTCACTGGCACGGTATTCAGCTTGTCTATCCTTACCCCCGCCATTGTGATACCATTCGGCACTTCTCTTTGCAGATTTCTCCTTGCCCCCTTTATGGTTATACCATAAATCGAATGTGGCTTTCTTCTGTACATCGGTTCTGAGTGGAATCAGATCCTTGCATACTTTAGTCTGTTTTAGAAACAATGGTAACTCCTTGATATCTACAATGAAAACATCTTTTGGATAAACAGGAATCTCTTCAGGTGAATATGCAGGACGACATAATTCTGACCATTTACTACCAGGACGAAATGGTATAAAATTCTTGATTCGATCATCATCAGCAAAGATCATTATCAAGGCAATTTTACCACCTGATTTCTTCAAAGCTTCTCCGTGGGTCCTTACTATATGAGCAATAGTCCACGGTGCTCTACCCCCAGGTACTGCCCAAACACCTCGAATCGGTTTTTTACTTTTCTTGCCTTTTTGTACCATAGGCTGTAGACCCTGTGCCATAATACCACCCTCAAGATCAAAACTGTGGTGTTCAAGATTAGTAATAGTTCCATCAAATAAGTTTGCTGCCGGTGTCGCATGGACAATCCATCTACCTTCCTTCACTTTTTCCTCATCCAATGGTTCCTTATCTAGCTTCAGTCTCTTTGCAGGAGGATCTTGTTCTGTGCTATAAACCAATCCATCACTCTTAGAATAATCTTGGCAATCATCTGATGGTTCAACATATACACCTATATTGAAATCATATTTACTATTCCGTTTTCCTTTTCGTTTATGTGTAGTAGTAGTTGGTACATTCATAGTTGAATTGGAAATGTTCGAATCCAGTAAGAATTCAATTTCGTCGGACTATAAATGTGATAGGCAATGTAGCAAGAATGTTATGATGTATGTGAGTCGACATATACCACGAAAATGAATGATGTATATTATATATACATATAGTGGTAAAAATAATAATAACAATACAGTAGATGCATTAACTCACCATGGCTTCTGATGTTGAACTAGCAATTTGATCTGGTCGTACATCCCAATTGATATCATCGACCTCCTCGTAGTTGTTGTATTCCTTATAATGCGGATGGGGTTGTGGATGTGGTTGCAAGTGCGGTTGCAAGTGCTGATGCGGTTGCGGATGTCTTTGTGATTGCGTGTGTGGGTGCGAGTGCGACATGATATTCCTGTGTGTGTTGTCGAAAGGAGATCTAAATTGTTTGACTAAATCTCGGCTTGCAGCAGAATGTTCCATAGATTCCATAAGTACTTTCATTGATTCATTGATCGATGTCGACGACGATAATAATGTCGACGACGATAGTAATGTCGACGACGATGACAATGTCGACATATCGTTGAATTGATGATAGGAGCGGTTAGGTTCGTACGGGTGAGGTTGCGAGTACGGTTGTGATTGCGAGTACGGATTCGATAACCACGATAAACCGGACGTGAGGACACGATTCGATAACTTTCTGGACATTGTTGCTGCTGTTGTTGTTGTGGATAATGATATTGCTGTTGTTGAAGTTGCTGTGGCTGTTGCTGTAGCTGTTGTTGATGGTGTTGTGGTTGTTGATGGTGTTGTTGCTGTTGTCGCCTTCTCCTTTTTTGTCGTAAAAATGATCGTCTTGGTCTACTCCCGAAGATCGTCGTCGTCGCCTTCTTCGTCTTTCGAATGAATGAATGATAAAGAAGAAGAGGCTGGGTGATGGCAGAATAGCGTGATCGGCAAATAATATCTCATTTTTCTCTTGACGCAATTATATTGCGTGAACACCTCTACGCGATGCTAGTACCAGAAAAGGCAATGCATTGCGTTTTGGGTGATTTCCGCGCTCTTTCAAATCGATCATTATTTATTCCAATCGAACAAATCTACAAGTACGGACTTAGTCCCAAGCTAGCTGTTTCCTCAGTCGTGTGCATCGACCTTGAAAATGACGTCATCACCTCAATTTCACTGCGCGCATGCCAGCGCGCAGTGAACTGATGTACTGACAGAACGGATGTGAAACAAGAAAATCCCATGGTTCAGTTCTTTCAACCAAGTTAGAATGTTCACTGGTCGAAACAAGGAACCAGATTACGGTGAACCACCGTCGCGAATTGTTAAACTGACGCAACGAGGACAACCCTTTTCGATATTCATTGTTGTTGTAGGACTATTACTGTTGTTATTATTATCATAACTCATCATATGACACGCCAATTGGAATTTTCAAGAGACGGGAGAAGTGATCGAAGATCCGCTTCTACAAACCGAACATCCTTATTTCCCCAATAGCATTCACGAATTTGCTGTTAGCAAACTCAGCTCTGTCATATGACATGATGTTGTTGTTGTTGTTGTGTTGTTATTATTGTTGTGTTGTTGTTGTGGTTGTGTTCGATTCGATTCGATTCGGAAAAAGAAGAAAAATAGCTTCAGTATTATGCATCATGATATTGTCCTTACACAAACAACCAACTGTTTTCAAACTAACGGACAACACCACCGGCCCGATGATGTTGTGTCAGGTTCCAACAAAAGAGATGTAGAGATAGAGGAAATATGGTGTTGTTGTTGTTGTTGTGTTGTGTTCTGTTGTGGTGTGTTGTGGTTATGCTGTAAACGCCTGATATATTATGTTTTAGTGACTACTGTGATGTTACGATGCAAGAGAAGAAAAAAAATCACCTGAAAAAAATCACGTGCAACTTATTGCCTGCAATTTAGCCATGTTACTATTTCTAAAATTGCAGGCAATAAGTTGCACGTGATTTTTTGCAGGTGATTTTTTTTTTAAAGTTAATTGAAAAATTATGCGGATATGTGTCAAAAACACACGTGATTAAATTTTTATTGACTGACAAGTTGAACGTGTGGTTTAGGTTTTGTGTCTTGTAATCATACAGTATTCAGTAACGTATTCAGTAACCGTATTCAGTAACCGTATTCAGTAACGTATTCAGTAACGTACTCAGTAACGTACTCAGTATCATTTATTTTAAAATAGCGAATATCTGGCACACTGCCTACTTAAAGTATTTCTTAAATGTCGATTCTAAAATAGCGAACCTTGTAAAAAATCGTACCACTGAAACTGGAAATTGATACTAGTAGCGTAACGTAGTCATCCAATCGCATTGATATTTTTAATTGCTGTGTACTAGTACTACTAGTACTTGTATCAGTTTGAATCACAGCATTATTTTTGGTCATTATTAGTTAGATTTAATGTTACCCAACAATTAACATTGTGTGGTGGTGTGTAACTATTATGTTAGATGTCAGTCGTAATATAAATTCGTAATAATAGTATGAAGATATTTAATTTAAGACGTGATTAAAATCCTGATTAACTAGTATAAATGTTTGTATGGTTGAGAATATTATTCAAATTCAACGCTACGCTTTTCACAATTCTAACGGTAACCTGCATTGCTTGCAAATTAAACTTACTTTTTGTACGTGAGTATCTGGTCCTGAAAGACCTATCATTTTCAATATTGCGAATCAATCAAATCTAGAGATAGAATCAAATTGAAATAAAGTATTATTCATAGACAGAAAGATTAGATAAGTTCATAAATTACAAAAAAAAGGCACAAACTAAAAACGCTCTCTCCCCTTTACTTCTACTTTCTACTGTACTTCTACTACTATCAGAATTACTTTTTTTATCATCACACGATGAATAACGTTGCTGTTCTACTAAACAATAAAGGTGTAGACCTACTCACGAAAACTAATAAGGCTGCGTCGTCTATGAACATGGACTGTGGGAACATGAACAACAGCAACAACAGCAACTGTTGTGGTGATAGTCGTGGTGATGGTGATGATGATGATAATACTAATAATAGTCGAAGAACAGCAACAACGATTAATACTACCGACCTTGATCAAGCAACATCGTACTTTGAACAAGCTCTTTCTCTGATATTACGTAGCACAGAAATCCATAAACATCATGGGAATCTTTTCTTTTACAAATCAGATGAACAAGGTATGATCCAATACGAAGATGAGAATATTGGTACTCAACTAACCAATAATCTGAACCTACAAGATACTGGAGCACAAATGAATGGTATCGACAATAAAAGTTTCATTCATTGGAAGGCTGTTAAGATTGGTCATGATAATAACGATGAAAACGATGAAAACAACATAAGCGGGAACATAAGCAGTATCGATCATAACAATCAAAATCAAGATGGGGGAGAATACAGATATTTAAGTACATCAATATTTCATTCAATGATTTGCATATACAATCTTGGTTTATGTTATCAATATAAGGGGATACAAACATCATCAAGACGACTACTAGAGGCAGCAGTCGATCATTATATGCAAGCATATGAACTGGCAACACGATTCCGATTACAACATATCGATCAATATATGCTTCTTATGGCAACTATGAATAATTTGGCAACAACGTATTCATTTTTGAATGATATACAACGTCGGGATGTATGTAATTCGTATCTACTATCAACATTGATGTTATTATCAACATCAGAAGAGGGACTAGAAGAAATATCAGCTGCTAGTACCAACAGTAAGGATATGTTAAGAAGACGAGGACATCAAACAACATTCCAAAGCTTTTTGTCTAATGTTACGTACCTAATATTACAAGACAATGTTGCATCTGCCGCATAGCTAGCTCATTACGGATGATCATTAACTTACACGAACGAAGTATAAAGATAGTAATCAATCCAATTATAGACTCATTTTTTAGACGATACAAAATATAATTTGTCTGTTACATGAAATCTTAATTTGTATCACTCTATTTCTTCCTCCTCCTTCTTCTTTCTCCTTCTTCTCTCCTTCTTCTTCTTCTTCTTCTCCTGTTCATGGTAGACGATCTTACGAGCATGAGATCCACTGTCAAAATACGTACCATTATGATCGTAGTCAATATATTCATGACCAAATGTTAGGCAGTTTTCCATATCGGTGATGTATGGTTCAGTTTCTCCACAGTTCTCGTCGATCTCGCAGCAGAAACCTTTTTTAAATAAATGGTAGAGATTTTCGTTAGATGAAGGGGAAAAATAAATGGCATTATAAGAGTGCAATGATAAAAATAAAAAATGAACCAAATTTATTAAGAAATTTGGACAGAGAACAGAAAAGAAACGCACACGTTACAAGAGGTACCAATCAATCGGTCTGAGATTTAGAAGATTTGCTGTATGTCACTAAGCTTTGTTCCGTTACTACTTACTGTGACCATCGACGGTGAAAAACGGGACGAATGTATTGTGCCGAGAGGTTGCCAACAACCACGCAGCTTTGCCAAATCGCGATCCTAAATGACCAATAAACGCATGCCCATGACTTAACAACCAAAGATCTGCCACAGCAGTCTCCCCCAGTATGTGTTTGTTCTCATTCTCATCAGCTTCGATACTTTCTGCCTCATACTGGAAGTGACTGCGTGAATAATTCAAATAGTTCCATTGATCTACTTCAACTTCGACACCCTTGTTGAATGTCTTATGATGAAGAATCTCCTCCATAACATCACCCGCATCGTCAGTGGCGACGTACACATGAAGGGGTCGTGTGTTAGGGACTAGTTGTCTAACTCGTCGAATAGCCTCCAAGTAGACGTCAGTTTGATAACACATACGGTTATTGCCAAATTGTGCAGGAGAATCTAATGGGGAAGGTTCTTTTTGATATAGTTGAGGACTATCTTCGTTGCAGGAATCCCCTCGTCTCATATGAAGACCAACGATGAATGGATCAACATCGTTATTTTTAGTAGTGTCATCACTAACATCGGTTGTTGTTTTTATCCTACCAGCATTCTTTGTATCATATTCAGTCGATGATGATGGTACCGCTATACTCGTCAAATGTGCTTGGTAGATTTCTTCGAGGAATGGTCTTCGATTAAACATTATTCGTGTGATATGTCCGAACATCAACAGATTGCCAAGTGGGGATAGTATTCTACTATCGTTTGATTGATGGTCGTGTAAGAATGCCTTTAATATTTTGCGAATTTGAAGCTTGGTAGGTGAAACTTCTTCAGATGACGACAAAGTTGAGTTATTATTATTATGTTCAAACCATCGGATGGAATTGTGTTCCATTATTGTTCCGGCTGAGTCTTCTTCTCCTGTTATCCTTTGATAGAAACAAGAAGTACCCTTATAATACATGATGCTATAAGTGCTACCACGATTTACAGAGGTACGATTTTTTTGACAGTCGGGATACCAACGTGGGTTGACAAAAATAGATCTTATTCGCCTATGATAATATTCTGGTAGAACATTATCACTCCTCCATGCTTTCCAAGTATCTATTGCAGCGTATTGAAGTTGTTTCCCTATTGGTAAATAAAGATCACTATATGCTTCTCCTCCGTCGACGATGGAAGTTTCTTTGATAGCCGTTCTGGTTTCTAATCCAATCCATACAAGAGCGTTTAGATGGTTTGGATTATTATGCGGTATACAAGATATCGAATCGAGACAATCCACTGAAATTATATCACAACGACAAAAAGTGTTATCGATGTTTGGATTTACAAATGATACTTCCAACCTCGATCGATCTCTAATTTTATTACGTTTACTTGCACCGGCATCATCGGTAGAAAAAGTAGAAGAGAACGACTTGATCATATTTTTTGTGATTTTCTCTACATCAATAATAACATCATTGGGAATGTAACCATATTTTTTGGTACTCGTACTCGTACTCGTTTTCGTCGTCGTGATGACAGGCAGGTCGATGGGTACTGCTAAATTCACACTTTCTATAGCAAGGCCAGTGATCTTCAAGTTGACGTACACGCCCAAGTATCCAAATATTATCGACGCCAAGAAGAAAAAGATGTACGGACGTTTCATCCTCTTCTTTGTTGCAGTTGGACTTTCCCTCCTCTTCTTTTCTGCAATTCGAGATCGTACCATTTTGTATTACTTATATACTTAACAATATATTATGCCAAATAATTAACTTCTGAATTCAAATATTGATATGATATGACAGATATGAGGAATGATATGATATGATGATAAACAATAAGTACTTTATTCATCTGAATCTTTTTTTCGTTCAACATCCGTCTTCCTTCCTCATCTTACGCTTCCTTGTTCACTTTATCCGCCTATCCTCAGCAGCAAGGTGTCCTTTTTTTATTCATTTACTTTCTGTAGAGATTGTTTAACATTTGAAGTTTTCGAGAGGATATGCTCACGATTAAATAATGTAAAATGTTCAAAGGGAGCGTGCTGACACACGTGCTTAGTCCCATAAGGCCCATCACGCACGGACAGGCTACGAGAACGTTCTTACGCGCGCTTGAGCTTTTTTTCGCGTGCATCTTCTATTTATTTTATCGTAAAATAGTAAAATGAGATAAAAGTGTTACAATGAAACACGAGAGACGGAAACAAATCTAACTTTCACTATTTTATTATTTTAAAACAAAGAGTATAATAAGTTTAATAATAAGCACCATATTCTTTTTTATTAATATGACATAGAATTTAACATTAACATTAAAAACAGTACTATGATTATTATGGTACAAAAACGCAAATTTCTGGCGTTTTCATTCTGCAAGCGAAAAATTACGAAGGTTTCGTTTCATTCTGTTCGGAGGCGGTATCTGTAAGAGCTAATTGCAAACGTTCACTAAATAGTTGGCACATATAGAGCATTCCATCGTCTCCTTTACATGTTCCCACTCCAAAGTCTTCGAAGAATGGATTTAATAAATTATACCTCTCACGACCCTGCTTTTGTAACATCGTTGATCGGTGAATAGTTCGAATGGATTCTCCACGGAGGACATTTCCTACATATGTTGTTTGTAGAGGGTTCAATCCTTTTGATGCAGCCATCGCTTGAGCGCTCTTCCTAGCTAAATCGTCCATTGCAATATTACGCGATAACGGTTTAAGACCTCTTTTCATCCGCTCACGATTTATCAGAACGTGATTACTCGCAAAATAGGATGTACTGTGGATTTCTTCTTCTTTGTATTGAACAAGATCCATGAGAGACGATTGTTTATTTCTTCGTCCCGCTTCTCGATGGAGCATCATACTTTCAGCTCGCCTAGCAACTCGCGGTTTACCACCGCCTTCGTCACCTTCTTCTACAGTCAAATCTTGAGACGGTGATGGTGATGTTGATGGGTTAGGATTGCTCTTATTTCTTCTAACTTTATGCCTTGCTAGTTCATCTCCCATATTCGAATAGCTTCGTTCTTTGGCTGTCTTCTCTTCTTTGTAGGGCGGCGACGTCCTCCTAGGTTTGGATGGCATTTCATCACGTCCTTGTGACGACGATGCCAAAGAAACTTCTTCATCCTCATCATCAGAACTATCTTCCGATAGTTCATTGGTCGCGCCTAATATGGTATGAGCATCAGCAGATTTCGATTTTGTCGGTCGTCGAGTCTTGCCACCACCATCTCCTGATGGTCTTATCTTTACCGATCGTTGTTTTCGTTGTGGTAATCCTTCATTTGATTTCTGCCGTTGTGGTTTTCTCACGGGTTCACTAGCAATACTACGGGATGTTCTCCTCCTTGGTTGGCTTTCAGCATCTTTATCTAACATCGCTCCAAGCATATTCTTACCATCATCATCATCATCTATTACTGCTGATGGCCTTCTCTGTGGTCGTTTCTTTTGTCGTTCTGAACCTTGTGCTCGATTCTTGTGTCGTCCTGGACTTTCTGATCGTTTTTTCAAGGCACCAGGACTCTTTGATCTCTTACGCCTACTTTTTGTTCGACCAGGACTCTTTGATCGATCCCGAATACTGTTTGATCTCATACCACTTGTAACTTTCGATAAACCGTCAGGACTTTTCGATCGTTGACTTCTACTTAACCGGCCCGGACTCACAGCTCGTACCGCTTTATCGAATAACTTTCTTCCACTTTTAAAAACACTCCTTCCTAATTCTGACCTCCTTCCGCCGTCATCATCTGTTTTTTCGTCGTTCAAATTATATCCACCGGACGTATTGTTGTCGTCGTTGGGGTCGTTGTCATCATCCCCGTCGTCGTGAACGGAAGAATCGGTGGCCACCACAATCTTCGAGCTTCTTCTTTTAGATTTTTCCTGGGGATTTTTTTTTCTACCTCTCGAAGAAGTAGATCGTCTTCTTGGACTACCACCATCATCATTATTACTACTATTTTTATTATTATTTGCAGTTGAAGATTTTGACTTCACAGGTTTGCTAGTTGATTTTTTACGTTTGATGGGTTTGATACTACCGGTAGTAGATTGATGATCGCTTGTGCTGCCAATAGAAAGATCATCAGTACCGTCTGCTTCTGAGTGATCGCTGCCAATTAATCCTTTTCTCGTTTTACTGGAATAATTCGTCGGGGAGGACATAGTTGGTGCTGTATTATTACTACTGACACTCTTATTTGACGTGTATAACATACTCTTTTTTTCCTTTTTCTTTCTACTGCTGCTGCTGCTGCTGCTGCTGCTGCTGATTGAAATTTTTAATAAATATTAAATAAATAATTGAATCAACTGTGTACAGATTAAAATTGAGCTTGAAGTTGCGTTCACTGTAAGATGAGACACAGCCTCGGTCGTCGAATAACTGAGACAAGCAGAGGATTGCAAATCAATAAATTCTAGTCGTGAGATCTGTAACGAACATACATAAACCTAGCGTCTATTGCAGATAATTTTATTTCTCTTTTCGTGGGAACAAACACGATAGCTTTGTAGACCACGGGTGTTTCGCTCGGTGGTAGTGTAGTGTTAAAGACAGTAGTTGTAATTGTCGTTGATGATGGGAAAGTGCAAGAGTTGACGCCGCAGCTGAGTGAGTCGAGAATCAGCGAGCACCTTTTATTATACGACCGATATATACTAAAAGCCTTGATGAATAATCTGCACAACAATCTAAGAACATTTTCACGATTTATGCCTGATGAAGTCGTTCTTGTGAGACACTATCACACAAAAAATATAAGAAATGATGACTCTAGTTTTAGCTTATCAACATAAACATATGCCTAATAAACAATTTTTATGTGCGAATATTGTGATTGGCTGTATTTTAATTTGGGACCGAAGAAAAAGATGAAGCAAAAGTTATTCGACCTGCAAGATACAACGTTGCTACGGTAGTGGTGCAACTTTTGTATATTTGCAGACAAACACTGGTTCAAATTGCAATACAATCTCCCGAAAATGATCTATCTCTCCCGGAACTGCAGTCGTGGTAACATCAGTAGTTTCAGTTCCAATTTCAATGGCCGCCGTCAATCCTTATTACTACGACAAATCCTCGCACGTACACTTACAGGATCATCGTCGACATCATCATCATCATCAAGGACATCATCATCAAGGACGACATCAACGATATCCGATGACACGGCTGCTCGTCACTCAGTAGTTATTGGAGGAGGCTTTGTGGGCCTCTCCACCGCACTCCACTTGCAAGCCATTGGACGGCGAGTCACCCTGGTCGAGTCCTCCCCTGAAATTGGTGGAGGCGCTTCTTGTTCCTATGGCAACGCCGGGACGATGGCGGTCTACGCCAACGTTCCAATAAATTCCCCCTCATTGTTCCGAAAGTTGCCAAAATTGTTGTTAGGGGATTACTGGGAAAAGATTAATATCTTTACTAATAGCAGTACTAATAGTAGTAGTATACTAATAGCACTAGTAGCCCATTGTCCATCCCGCTAGCTGGCAGCATCTCCCCAAAATGATTCCATGGGCAGCACTCTTTGCCTGGAATTGTCGGCCTTCGGCGGTGGAACATACCGCGGCTTCCTTGGGGGCTTTACTCTCGCGTGCCGAATCTGGATGGGAGATTGTGTGGCAGCAAAGCGGGATTGATGTTATCAATGGGACCATAGGCGACAACACACGTACACATCATGTCGCAACCAACACCACTTCAGCTTCAATTTTACCAACAACAACAGCCTTGGAGAGTGAAGGAGGGATATCTCATCCTCCAACGCACCCCGACAGATATGGAATCCTCCCAGTTTGGGGCTAATCTCCGCCGACGCTTTATCATCGATCCGGACCAACAGAAATCGAAATCGATGTTGAAAATGCACGCACTAAAATCGTCCGACGAGGTTTTACAACTCGAACCACATTTGGATCCCCACCGCTGTGAGGGGGTGCCTGGCATTTCCCGGAGGCTTGGTCGTTGACGGATCCCGGTGCCTTATTGAAGGGATTGGCACGGGGCTTGGAGAATGGAGGTGGTATCGTGAGAAAAGGTTCGGCGGTGGTAGAGATTCATCAAAGCAGTGAGAGTACGTGTAGAAGGGATATCGAAAGTAACAACAAAGATAACAATAACAATGCCACACTTCGTGTCTTGTTAGACGACGGCACGCACATCTCCGCCGATGAAATTGTCATCGCTGCTGGAGCACATAGCGCCTCCTTGGTCTCCTCATCAATGGGAGAATTTTGTCCATTGGAGACAGAGCGAGGGTATTCTATCACTTTCGAAAAGCCGCCATTAAAGTCGTCGTCGTCGTCGTCGTCGTCGCCCTTGCTCACTAGGGCCGTTTGTGATCCGACTGCGGGATGGATCGCGACACCCATGGCCGGAAGAGAATTGCGAGTAGCGGGAAAGGTCGAGCTGGGGGGAGTCGATGCTCCACCTACCCCCGAAAGATTCAATGAACTCGAACGGGAAGCACGCTCCTTGTTCGGCGGTAGCGGCGGTGGTGATAATGATAATGGAAATGATAATGGTAACGAAAGTGACAATAACAATGGAAATACAGTATTGCTAGGAAGACGAATTAAAGAAAAAGACTGGATGGGATTTCGCCCGACCATGCCCGATGCCCTTCCCGTCATTGGTCGCTCACGGAAATTGCCAGATTCAGTATTTTATGCCTTTGGCCATCATCACGTGGGTTGGACGCTGGGGGGAATTACTGGGCAACTCGTGGCAGAAATGGTACAGGGGAAGGAACCCTCGGTCGATCTTACGCCCTATAGCTTAGACCGTTTTCGTTTTAAGAATATGATGACAGCGACGACGAAGATAATGACAACGACGGATGGAAAACGACGACGGAACTTTAGTAGCAGCAGCAGTAGCAGCAGCAGCAAAAATAAGAACCACAATAACAATGGTTTCCTGTGGGCTCGTCCAAATCAGAATCTGAGTCAAAGCAGTAGTGTCGCCGGTCTACAGCAGCGAGACTTTAGCTCTTCTTCTTACAGCCCTTCGGCAACAAGCCAAGAGAAACTTCGTCCTCTACCCGACAAGATGCAGCATGTCTCTTACATTCCAGGATGTTCTCCCTCCGAACTCTCTATTACATACTCTCCCCTCCCCACAGTTACACCCAATGACGTCCTCATCCAAGTAGAATACTCCGGAGTTGGTGGTACCGATTTGGCCCAACGCCGTGGTAATTTTAATCCGAAACAGGATAGTCCCGATCATCATTTGATCATGGGGTTGGAGGTTTCTGGTATTGTTGCTCAAGTGGGAGATGATGTGACCGATTTCCGACAGGGCGATAGAGTAATGGCGTTGCTGTACGGTGGTGGTTATGCACAATACGCATTGGCACCGCAACAGCAAGTCCTCGAAGTCCCCGATACTTTGACGTTGGAACAGGGAGCCGCCATTCCCGAAAACTTCTGGACTGTCTATGCCAACTTGTTCGAACCCGCCTTTGGGAATTTGTGTGAGAAGCCAGAAGAAAAAACACTTTTGGTACACGGTGGTACAGGTGGAATTGGTTCCACGGCGCTACTATTGAGCAAGGCGCTGGGTGTAAGGCAAATCATTACCACTGTTTCAAGTCCCGAGAAGATGGAGGCAGCCAAGCGATTTGGAGCCGATGTGGCCATTAATTATAACGAAACCGATTTTGTGGAGAAGGCGATGGAAGCAACACGAGGCAAAGGTGTCGATGTGATCCTATGTTTCCTAGGAGGAGATTATACTCCACGGAATATCGACGCCATGGCACCCTTTGGGAGATTGGTTCAACTTGGTTTACGACGCGGAAAAGACGTCACCTTTGATTTCAAAGTCTTAATGAACAAGTGGGGGCTGGTGACAGGAGGCCATTTGAGACCTCGGACGTTGGAGCAGAAGGAAGCAACACGGAATGCCCTGAGAGACCTCGTGCTACCGCTGTGGAAGAGTGGGGGGTTGGAAAAGCCAGAAGTGATGAAGGTTTTGAGATTAGAAGAGGCAGGGGAAGCGCATCGAATGTTGGAAAAGGGGGTGGTGGTTGGCAAAGTTGTGCTCAAGCCTTGAATAACACCCTCACGTCGTCAACACAAAGCAATGCAACAAGAATAGGAGTACAACAATGTCCCCCTCGACTTAGTCTTGATACAAAGAATGATTGAACATTCAGAAGCGGAGTGAGATTCCATCGGGTTCTACCTTTTTCCAAAAGTGACCAAAGCATTCTCCCAACTCGTAAGTCCGTCGCGACGACGATACGACAACAATGATAAAACTTGCCATGATCCTCGCTTGCGATAGTATCTGGATTGAGTTTGAGAAATCGAACAGTATATCATCGCCCGAACAAAATTGAAAACAGATTAATGAATTGACCCACAAGAGAATTAGCTATATATATGTATATGTATGTTTTCAAATTCCGGTTTCGGTATTTGTACAATAACAAGGAGACCATTTGGAAATTGATATACCATATGTACGTACTTGTTGGCATTATATAACATAGAATCGTAGTTGATAAGCTCTCCCTTTCTCTTTATGACGGTAAATTGTCCGAAGCCCATTTGAAGTTACGATTCTTAAAGAATTAAAATATATATGATTGTCGTAGTCTTCACATGCAAGTATACATGCAAATTATGGAGAGATTTACCTTAACTTTTGTGTACCATACCCATTAAGTGTAACGAAGAATTGATTAAGGACTAGATTTTTGAATGAGTTGTCGCAAAGTTATAGAAAATTTTTAACAGCTAAGTTTAAGTTAGTTGCATGTTAGCACGTACAATCAGGAGTAGGTAATATAATCAATCAAATCAGTGCCAGAATCCAAATATTCAAAAATCATACAGCATTTTCAAAAAAGAATAACAGGAGATACCGAGCTTTAAACTAATGTCTAAAGTTATTATGAGATCTATCTTAGCTTTCACTCAACCGGGTAGTTATTCCTATTACACCTGTTTTATCTATTGGGTTAGCGATCTATCTAATCAAGTGATTAATCTATGACTGGGAATGGCTCGTCTGGTTGCAACTGTCATACTGGGCTGTAGTCTTTAATGTACTGGCTAGTAATGGACTAATGGTCTTAGTCCTGGCTGCTAGTGATTCCAGTATCTTATCAACTAGATGAGCCTGAGCTGCAGACATCAGTTCCCTCCCTGATGCAATTGTAAGTTCCCTTTTTTTGACTCCATTAATCCCATCAGCAAATCCTTTACCATGACCAGGAGCTGATATAAACCTGTCAATTGTAATCTTGTATTTATAAGCAAGGGCTGACAAAAAATAGTAAGCTGTAGCACAACTATACTGTGAAGGTGCTCCATCACTAGTGCACATAATGACACCATCTTTTTTCAGAATGTGTTCCTTCATCAAGAACACAATCAATCTCTCCATATGATCATCCACCACAGCAGAGTGTTGTTGTTTCCCATCAGACAAATAAGTATGGAATTCCATTGTCTTCACTGACTGACCTGCTAGAAAAAAATCGACTGCCACTCCCTCTTGAGATACTGTCCTCCCCCCGCCAAGATGTTCTAGCTGGGCTTCCTTGTTGAATCTTAATGTCAGTCTCTCAGCAAAGTCTCTTTGAATCCAGACCTCCCCTGTAGTGATGTTTCTTCTATCTTTTCCAGTGTGATTCTTGCTCAAAATGATATAAAGAATTTTGTGCATTCTATATTTCTGAAGACAAGGTAGATAATAATTTTCAAAAAAGGTAGGGATGGATACATTCAATAGCACCAGCTATGTCTTCTTTGTGAGCTTCCCTTTAGACTCCCCTGACTGTCTAGTTGAACAGGTTGGGCATTCAGTTTGACCAGAAGATAGAGCCAAATGCATTCCACAACTAGTCACCTGCTCCTAAGTATGGAAAGAAATCAGGAGATCATCTTGAGTTAGAGTTGTTTCTTTGATTGGTGGTTCGAATTTTGGACACCTCTTGCAGACTCCATAAGCACAATCAATATAAATAAGATTAACTAAATCTGGACCTTCATTGTCTATAGGTTGACACTGGACTCTTCTGACAGTATCCTTTGGTCTTGGGTTATTTCGAATTTTGATTTTGTACCTAACAAGTTCGGCATTTAGAAGAGACCATGGAGCTGTACCAACCTGCAGCAGATCTCTTCTATGTTGCATGTAATTCATCAACAATTTCTTTCTTGTATTGATTATAGTCACTCTGGTAGTATTGAATCTTGAGACAGTCAATACATCCACACATCACTTTATATCTGCTGGACATGGCTCTTAATTCCTTTGGAAGAATTTGTCTTAGCTTGGTGTCAGACACCAAAACTTTTCCATTGGAGTCTCTAGCTTCTACCAAATTGTTGACCAGATCATTATGAAGAACCCTGATTTGAGATTAAAATCTGTAACAATAATTTTGGTACCTTGATCAGCAAGCCTTCTTGATTCTTCACTGTAGCCATATCATTTGCTATTGGAGATTCCACAACAAGTGAATAAACAATTTTTATGTGCGAATATTGTGATCGGCGAAGAAAAAGATGAAGGTAAAAGTCCGTCGAAGCAAGAACGAAAGAAAACATCAACTGACATGAACACAAAAACAAGACAATCAAAATAAAACTCAATACAACTCAAAAGCTAAGAGAGAGAGAGAGAGAGAGAGAAGGAGAAACGACGGCAACAAAACACCTTGAGATATACCCACGGTCGTGTTCCGCATCAAAAATGGGTTCGCAATGGTCTAAAAATTCCTCATCGTTGAATGCGGATGATGTATCAAAACCGACATCAATATCGACATCAAAGCCAAAGACAACAAATCAACCAACGCCATTGTCGTTATCGTTTTCATCGCCATCGCTGTTGTCGTCCTCTAACTCTCGAAAGCGCAGACGCAACGACAACAACGATGATGATAATGATGATGATGATGATGAAGAGGAAGACAATGATAATGATAATGATAATGATAATGATGAAAGCGATATTAGTGGACGAGAGGAAACAGCAGAAAAAGACAAGGAATCGTCATCACATGCACAGCGACGGCCAAGAAAAAGACGTCGAGCTACTCCGTCCTTCGGGATTACAGATACGTTCCTTTTATGGTTTACAAAATTCGCTTTATTGGTGATAGAATCAATTGGTCGATTGGATTCATTATACCATGTCAACCGTCCGGAGGTAGAGAAGAAGGAAACAATGGATTTCTTAATGAGGATGTTACAATACTTTCAATTACGAGACATCGATGTATTACGACGGGGATGGGGTGCAATATCTTTGCTAACGACCGACGCTAATACTATTCGACTAGGTCAACAACAACGACCCATTCGAGAATCATCAAATCTCGAAGAAGATATATCACTTATAACAATTGTCATGAGAAGTCACTCAAAATGTGAAGAAATCCAATATTTGGGCTTCCGTGCAATGGAATATCTGGTCATGAGCGTCCATCACGATGATGACAACGACGATAACAGCAGCAACAGCAACAGTAATAATACCGAAATTGACTGGGGAACATTAGTAAAAGGAGGTGCTATATCTGCCTTCGTTGATATCCTTAGAAATTTTCAAAATCGAAAAGACATGACAACATCCTGCTTTATGTTTTTATTCATGCTGATCAAAGAAGGGGAAGACGTCAATGCACGACGAATATTCATTGAACTCGGAGGGATACCTCTAATATTGCAATCTATCATTCGCTACGTCGATAAGACAGACTTAACACATACAGGATGCGCGCTCATTCATTACCTAAGTACCTTTGAAACGTCAAGGGACGATCTTATTAATCACAACGTAATCGATTGTCTGGTAGTCGTTTTGGATAATCACACCAGCAATAACAATACTGAAATAATTAATATGTGTCTCGTATCGTTGAGACAAATTTCAGTTGATAACGATTTACCAGCGGGACAGCATCAGCATGAATTCATTCCCATCCTAATCCAATTAATGAAGTATTATCCCGACGATGAAGGGGTGCAATTTTATTCCTCAATTCTTATCCGTACCGCCGGTCGTACAGAAACAATTCATCATCAATTGGTTGTACCCACGATCGTGGCCGCAATGAGAAGATTCCCAGATCATGATGGGATTGTTTTCTTTGGAAGTTTATTATTTTGGAAAATAATATCGAATGATAATACTAATACCAACGAGGCATTAACATTTATATCCTCCGAGGGGGGTATAGAGTCTGTAATAGCAGCAACAATCTCAAATAACGGTAACCTTGTTGGGTTAGCCACCGTTGCTCATGCAATTCTAATACACGCTTGGGAAATCCGACCACCTGAACAAGAACCAGCTGTCGTGGCGTTTGGTGGGAGTAGAGAAATCATCTCACTGATTACAAAATTCAATCAACGGAATGCTGCTAACAATGTTCCATTGCATATAGCGATATGACTTCGAGAAGCAAAATACAACTTATTAGAATTATTTTATGATGAAAATTTAGAACTGAATATCGTTAGATACTTGACCTATATTAGTAACGACTGTGATTATCACAATTATTATTATTATTACCATATAATATCATCACATTGTTTGTGAGTAATCCCCATTATTACCATCAAATTGTTTGCGAGTAATGCCTATTACTTCAAATATCAAAAGAAATTTCCAATCTGTTAACGTATACTTATTATACATATATATATATATATATATATCATATCTTCACATTGATAAATATTTACTATATCCCACTTTCCCATCGTCTATTCTGTGAAGTTGTCAACCATCAGTAGAAAATACAGTTTCCTTGGTAAACTTTTCCACCCCCAAAAAGCTCGGTTTCTCGGCTTTTCTCATCGCGATTGATAACAACTTATTATCATTCTCCCCCCCCCCCCCACTACTTTTAGTAACAGATGAAACAATAGTTTCCACTAATTCTCCATATGATCTTTGAAATGATGGATGATGAAAGCAATCCGTACCGGTACCACTTGTTAGTCGCACGAATCCCCACCGATGAAGTTTACGAACAAAGCTCCCATACTTTGACGCCTTCAAGGTCTTGTCAAGGATATCATTACAAAAGATATCCCAATTTACAATAACAAATGAATTTCCATCTGGGAGCCATTCAAATGCATCTTCGCGATTGGAATGACCTGCCATAGCATCCCATAACTGTTTCGGGAACGACTTTTTAGTCTTTGGTGCCCTTTGACGTCTTTTCTTATTGGCTGCTTCATTACTACCATGTTGTTGGACATTTTCAAATGACAACAATCTCGTATCGTTATGAGTTCCCTTTGTTGCTGTTGATAAATTATTACTATTACTATTACTATTACTATTATCAACCGTTCCGATTTCCTTCTGTTGCGAATTATCACGATTGAAGTTATTGTTGCTGACGAATTTTGTGACAGCTTCTGTCGTATTCTGCTGATAGTTTTGGTGACGCTGATGATGATGATGAGAATTTAGCGCACCATCACTATTATTTCCAATGAAAGGTTGATGTTGCTTCTGCTTCTGCTGTTGCTTCTGCTTCTGCTTCTGCTTCTGCTTCTGCTGTTGCTGTTGCTGTTGCTGTTGCTGTTGCTGTTGCTGTTGCTGTTGCTGTTGCTGTTGCTGTTGCTGTTGCTGTTGCTGTTGCTGTTGCTGTTGCTGAATCTGTGATTGGAAACCTGGTATCATCCCCATGCTTTGTAAAATATTGACTTGAGGAGATAATAATATAGAAGCTGTTGCTGGTGTTAGAGTACCGTGCGCATTTGTGATGTTTTGCTGTTGATATTGTTGACCTAGAACAGTATTGTCATGAGAAGTATTCCCCTGATTAGTATTGCCTCCAGCAGCAGCAGCAGCAGCAGTAGTCGTCGTCGTCGACGTAAATGCACCTGCTGTCAACGCGAGGGTGACCGGATCAAAAATTCCATCGAATAGCTGACCAAAACCACTGCCGGTGAGAATTTTTTCTGATTGCTGTTGAAGCTTGTGTAGTTGAATGATCTGACCATGTATTTGCTGTTGCTGATGTTGTTGTTGCTGTTGACGTAAAAGCTCTTGCTGGTATTCCTGAGGTTGACTATGATAGTGTTGTTGTTGTTGTTGTTGTTGTTCAATGTTTTGGAATTCGGAAATGTCTGAGTTGAGATGACAAGACAAAGAAAGAACAGTACGTAGACGATGACGTAATATGTTGTTAGTATTAGGAATGACAGCACATCATTGTTAATATTTATTTTATATGCTTCGTGTATTGTGGTGTCGTTTTACTTACTGACGTTTGGATTGTTCAGAGTTCTGATATTCGTTCCTATTCCACCATCGTTATTTTTGTCAACTCCGACGTTGTTGTTGTACCTGGTACTCATTAGACCATCATCCATCGTGGTGCAGATAGTTTAAGCTCAAAAATGATGACAATTGTGAAGGTAATATTCGATATCGACACATCGACACCGCAACTGTTTGTGGTCAAGGTGTGTATGATGGTAATAGTAGGGGCGTTTTGAAAAGCAGAAGATATAAACGGCGACGAATTTTCACGAAGTTTAGTTTCGCGCCTAAATCTGCCCACAAAATGCGCGTCAAATCAAACATCCTCAAATCAACACAATCCTTGATTATTGTCCAGTTGGAGCTTCAGCTAGTTGGACGTTTATTTTTCCTACTTTTCTTACCCCTTTTGACAGGCTTCGTTGTTGGTGTTCATCAGTTGGTTCTTGTGGAATAACAATATCTGAAATAGGATATATATATCTACTACAAACAACAATTGGTAGTAGTACCTCAATATCATCTTCAGTTTTTTAAGAAAATCAAATTAGAATTTATTTATTGCATTTTTGCATTGTCAGTCCCGCGTGACTTACGTACATCGTTCTGTTTATCGGCCGCGAAAAGGTCAAAGTACTAACCGTTAGTAGAGATGCAGTAGAGACGTTTCTTTTAATTCGAGTTACTGTAGCGCTCAAGATCTGAAATCCCTAGCTCTAGTAACTTGTGTTCGCCCTTCAAGAAGACTTTTCTCAGCCACCCGAATGTTGAATGGTGCGTGGTATGCATTCACCTTGATTTAACGAGCAAACAGTAAGCGCTTTCTTCTCCTCTTTTTGCTGAACATACTAGAAGTATTGTAGCCAATAAGTAGTTACGAGAAAGAGACATTAAACCGGAAGAGCACCACTATTGTTCCGGCAAGCAAATAGGAGAATTCTAATCGCCTCCTGACAACGAGACGACTGTGAAGTACTATTTGGTGTTCCGTTATCGTTACTGCGGGGTAGTGTGACGAAACATTGTAACTTTTTGGATCAATCGATGGGTGAGAGCTCTGTCTAAAGCAATAAAAGGAAAAGGGGGAAAAACATCGACCGAATTTTAAATACCTTTGCCATTATTCTGTTATATTCTATTATATCATGCATACCTGTCCGTTTTGTTATGACAGCTTTACCAGCCAAAGAGGTTTGGTGGCACATACAGAAGCCAAGCATGGGAAGTCAAATGTTCACGCACTTACTCAGGCATGGGAGAATGGTCGAAACCAACGCAACATCATGACAACAGGAAATCAAGTGGAGGATGGACAAGTATATTTGGATGAAGAAGAGTGTTATGACTACCAATCAGAAACATGGGATTGTCCTCAATGTCGTCAAGAATTTCGTTCGTTCCGTGCCCTAGAACAACATGCCAATAGTGGTGTTCATAGTGCCAAGGCGTATCGATGCGATGATTGCAATCGCGAATTTTCAAGTCTAACTGGGTTGATGAGTCATTGCCAAAAAACCTCCTGTGTGTACGCCAACAACATCGTCAATACTCTTGCGAACGATTATGAACGTGGACCACAACTTATGCTCACACAGAATGGGAACACCCATACAGAAGCAACATTAGAATTTGATGGAAGTGCCAAGCCCAATCCCGGAAATGGTGGATCTGGTTACGTACTTTATAATGGGAGTGGACGAGTGTTGGAATCAACGTCGATTGAAATTATGGATGGTAGGGTTACCAACAATCAGGCTGAATATGCTGCGTTGGTATGGGGAATGGAATGTGCAGTTCAATACAATATCAAAACATTACTTGTGAAGGGTGATAGTCAATTAGTTATTGATCAGATGAATGGTCACAAGAATGTTAATAGTGAACGAATGAAACCACTGTACCAACAGGCCAAGTATTTGGAAGAGGGTATGTTTTCAAGGGTCCGATATGAACATATTTATCGTCATGATAATTGTGCTGCCGATGGAAAGGCGAATGAGGGATCCAATTGCAATGCCAATCAACAAAGATACCTTTCGGAAGCAAAATATTAAAAAAAATGAATTTATTCAAAGAAAAGTAGCACATAACATATTACAATAAATTGATATATTATTATTATGCATTATTATTATACATTATTATATATACACGGTACGAATACGACGTGTAGACGACTACAGTGTATTCTCAAGTATTTAATTCTCTATCTATGATATTTTATCAGGTTGGGTACATAGTATATAGAAATATATATACAGTTGGTGTCGGGCATATAATAAATCTATGGTTTCCCTTCAGTTTTCTTGCTGGTTCTTTGTTAGCGTGCGGTGTCCCAATCATCGTGTGATAATATCGATACGACGACGGACCCGGACGACACGAATCATTGTTGTCTTGAGTCTAGAGTCTAGATAGTCAAATTACAAAAATGTGTGTACAGCATGTAGACTATACTCCAGTTATCCGAGATGATATGGCATATTTACTGCTTCAATTCATAATTTATTATCTTCTACTGTCGGGTACGGGAAATTACGGATCTCATACTACTAGCACGCAAGCAATCAATTGTCTACACGTGAACAGTACAGTGCTGTATGCTTGTGTTGATGGTGCTGTTTGATGGTTGGGCTGTGTTGATTTTTATGTAGACTCCATGGTTTCGAAATGGATTTGTAAACATTTCCGGACAGCGTTCTTTTTTGTTTCGTATTGAGTTTTCCAGTTGTAATCTGATCTTTGCGGTGGATGTTAAAGTACTTCCCTACAAAGAATTGAAACATACTATTTATCATGTTGTCAGCTAGCATTATAAAGATCTTGTAGTCATTATGTGAAACAATAATATGGTAGAATTCACATATCTAAGGTAGAGTAGGCGCAACCGTAAATGCTAATAAAACGTGTTATTATTACTACTATTGTTATCCTTTCTCTGTAAGAAAAAATAAAGATGCTTTCTACATATCAACTAGACTTTTAGGTTTCACATCTCGATGAGATCGTCGCACAGATGATTCATTGTTGGTCGTGTCAGATGAAGAAGCTACATCTGCAGCGATTCTAGCCATGTGTGTATCCCAATTGTCCGTAACAACACGCTTTGTTTGCCACGAACTCACAAGATCAAGTCGTTTGTTCGATGAAGATGATACTAATCTTTGCCATCGATCACGTATCTGCTTCGTACTCCGCCTACGTGTGGAACCATAAACAGGAAGAACTTTTGATTGTAACAAATTATAGTTTTGTCCATAACTTTCCAGTGCTCGGACCAATGTCCGATCCTCTTGCTGGTTGGTATTCTTCTTATTTTCCAATTTTATTTGTTCAGCTATTAAGCTTTCATTAAGATCATTATCATTGTCGCCACTAGATTTTTTTGCTCTACTAGTAGGACTTGACATATTAATTGCCTTTCTAACCGAACCAAGAGATCGTTGGCTTCGACGGGTGGCAGTAAGAACACCCGGGGTTTTTCTACCACTTCCTCCCGTTGATGTAGTTTTCTGATTGTTCGTAGTGGTAATGATGGTAGTAGGTGTCGCCACGGTCGCGCTCATACTCGCACTAGTGGTGTCTCCATTCGGTTTCTTCCGAAGGGTCATCCCACCATAACCACCACGTCTGGGTTGTTTCTCATTCGAATGGGGGAGTGTACGTAAATGACCCGAAGTACCACCAGAACTGTTTTTCTTGGGACTTTTCGTAGTATTCTTTTTGTACACTCTCTTTGTAGGAAAAGTGTGTTGATAGACATGTACAGAATCTTCAAACTTCATATAATCATTTAGTAAGGGTTCCATGAATAAATCAAAGCGATAGGCTTCCCGAATACCGCTTAAGAATGCTCCATGCATCGTGGATGGGTGATACGGTGTCGTATGTTCCCCAGCAAACATGATCAATGGTTTCTCCTCAAGAACGGGATCATGAACTGGTTGACTGATAGAGCCTAACGCTTTTTTACCGTCTACTCCCGGAGGGATGTATGTAAATGCCATTCTTGAATACTGTTCTTGTCCCCATCGTGTAATGCAGTAGTCAACTAGGGCAGGGATCTCTCTACCACAAATCTTCTTCAAAACATCCAAACAGTCTGATATAATTTCCTTATCGGTCCAATCTTCGACGTCTAATGCAAAGTCCCCACCGTACATGAATATCAATATTGGTTTCTGTGTGTACTTCATTGCATTCAACACTAGGTACGAATATTCCATTTCTGCCTTCCCCAAAAAGTCAGAATCTTGCCAAAAGGCCGTCGGGAATGATATAGCACATTTATTTAGTAATCCGCATCCTAATTCTTGGATCGCATTTTTTTTTGTCGGGCTAAGTGATGGAACAAATCTAACATGACCGGGTTCATTATGTGGTAGTTTGAGTACACCAAGTGGAAGCGTACAAACTAAAGCATCGGCCTCCAAAACAACTCCATTTTGTAAAGTCACTTGAACAGTAGAAGATGGATCTTCTTCTGTGATCTCAGCTTCCTCAATTTGTTCCTCTTCCTGGTTTTCATTAGTAATACCGCTTTGTGTATTTGCATCATCGTTTCTGTTCATCTTTCGTTGTCGTTTGCGCCGTTTTTTAGCCATTGAAGGGTAGTCATAACTAATAGAATTATCATGACCAAACTCAAGCTTTTCTCCCATAACACCCTTAGTAGATCGTGAAGATCGTCTAACATCAACGTCTAAGTCACGTACCCTCCGAGAAAAGCGTCTAGTGTCCGGTACAGAATTAATGGGCTTAGTTGGTTCTTTCTTTATTTTGACAATCGTCGGACGGCGACGACGAGCAGAAGGAAGAGGAGGATCAGGAGCGGGCTCAGCAGGTGATTCGGATAGTTCTATTTCGTTTAGTTGTGTTATATCTTCAGTCGAGTTTCGTTTCTCATCTTCAGCAAGTTCAGTTCCGGACCTGATATCATTGTCATCGATATTGTCCGTTGTTGTGTCGTTGTCGTTGTCGCTGTCGTTCGTAGTAATAGTAGTAGCAGCAGCAGTAAGGTTATCATTATCATCGCCATCGTCGTCGACATCGATATTCGTTGCTCTCTCGAGGATTTCAAGAGGTGTGGTTCCATTCGGTAATACAACACGAATATCGATAACGGGACTGTTATTTAAAATTTCCAGTCCATCAGCTAATCTTTCCATGATTAATTTCCAGCTACATTCTACTGCAGCGTGTGCTCCATCAAATCCAAATGGTTCATCCTCATTCCAAGTATTACCTAAATCATAAAATGATGCACCAGTGGGCAGTTCAAGATTGGCACGGTGCCATTTAAGGAGAGGATTTTCCCAATTATTATTATGATTATTATTATTTATGCTGTTGTTGTTGCCATTCTTACTAGGAGAGCTCGCCGTCCCATTATTTCCATTACTATTATTATTACTATTACCACTCTTTTCACGACAGACATTTTCAAATAAAGATCCGAAACTTTCTTTTGAATCTCTATCTTGTTCGGCTTTAGCAAATGTTACATCAAGGCATTCATTAAAGAAGTTGTCCATTTTTTCATCTTCCTTCGGATCAAATGGCCATCCATTCTCGTCCATTAGAAGACAGTAACTTGACACAGGATGAACAGGTACGCCCATTTGAGTTGTAATATCATACATAGGATTATCATCGATTCCATGAATTAAAGCCCCACCCACATCAACGGCATGTTGTCGTGTCATGATGACATCGCCACCCGAATTATTACTATAAACCTTTTTTATCCCATTCTTATCTGCTCTTTTCGATGACGATGATGATATTGGTATCGGTATAGTAGATGGATATTCATTCCCCATTTCAAGTACTTCACCCTTAAGACGACCACCAACTCTAGATCTTGCCTCAACCACTAAAACTTCATATCCTCGTTGACGTAATTCTTGAGAACATGCCAGACCAGAAACACCAGCACCAAGAACGATTATCCGTTGAGGATGACGCTTTATTTTAACTTTTACTCCTTTTTGGTTACTACTAGTAGTAGTAGCAGCAGTAGTACGATTTTGTTTTTGTCCTACTGATACTGCTGGTGATGGCGATACTGCTGCTGCTGCTGGTGCTGGTCGTCGTCGTTTCTTTCCATTTGGCGATATTAATGATTGTGACGTTGATGAAGACTTCCCCATTGTTCTAATCGTAACAATTTTATGACTCTTCCCTTTTCTAAATAATCTAATCTCTCAATTTTTATTCTTAGCATCCGTTTTCCTTCGTTGGTCGCATCAAAGAAAAGAAAAATGATGCACTCTCGCCTTGTTTGTAATAATAATAATGTAGCTAATAATACGTATCAAAAAAAAGTAAAGAAAAACCTTTTTCTGTGTCACTTTCCGTCCCATCACCTCAAATCTGAGAAAAATCTTTACCGATACACGTGTAGAGCATACGTGCACTACGCACAGTAGTGTGAAATGACTCACGACTCATCCTACGGTGGGAATAGGAGGAACTATCTAACTAACACTACTTGTACTGTACAAGAAAGGTACAGTAGTATCAATAATTTAACATTAGCTTTTTTCATAGATCTATCATGCATTATTAGTATTGTTTTTATTCATCCAATATTTCCCATGTAGTACAATGATTGATTGATTGATTATAGCTACTACTATCAAAAGACTTGCAGCATTTTGTGAGAATGGCGGCTATGTTTGTATTATGCTAAACCCATCCCACTTATTCCTGCAACATATACATATATATATAATATAAATATTATTATGGCATGTGTGTGTGTGTGCTCTATGATAACATGTTTTAAACATGGTCAATTAATTCCGCTTGTGTGCTATATATATAGTATCACATGCATCAGAAAATGTAAAGTTTCCAGTCACCTAGGGGCTAGTGTCAATTGGTCAACATGTAACAAGTCAGGGGGGGAAATAAGGAAGTTTTAATTCAGCCGAACAGATGAAAAAGTATAATCTTTCATATGTAACTATATAATGTACCTACCATTAGGAGCGCAAATAAAAAACATTTGGAGATTTTGATTGCCAGGAGATAGAATAGACTTCATGATTAATTGTGTGGTATATCCCACCCAGATTGACCAGGGAAAACCATTTAAAACTATGGGCATCCTCCATAGCATCTGCTTTGCAAAATTTGTACTATATCATCCCCGCTCCCCGCCCCTCTGCAGTAAAATTGACAATAGATGTAGAAGTATTTGATACATAAGAAATGTAGCTTATAGTAAATCCAACTGACATTAGTTTCTAGTGCTATCATGGAACATCATGGATGAATGGACCAATGGAAAACAACAATAATAGAACCCTTTTTTTTACATCGATGATAAGATTGCATTGTTTCCCAAACAAGATCAAGCGGATCACCAATTGTTGGCAGATTAAATGGAAGGACCTGATGACGCACTATAAATAATCCTGGTTGTTACTTGTAAAGAATATTGGATCTAAGTTATTGACAAGAAATTGGTGAACTAACTGATGTCCTTATTGCTGGTTTGCCTTGTCCATATAAATATCTTCACAGTACTACTATACTAGTTCATTGCAAACACGACTGACAGACGTACGTACGCGCGAGTTTCGCCTTCAATAAATGACCGAAACAATCAATCTCATTTTGAAATTTTAAAATTAAGAATTTCTTCATACAGCCAATTTCAATTCAACAAAATCGACCACAGTCAACAAATCCATTATTTCTGTTCAGTCTAAAACGAAAAAGCTATTGAATCAAATTCACCGTCATTTAATTATTTGACTGTTTCTTCTATTCGACTACTGTATTTTCGATTCCAAAACTTTCACTCCCTCACTCTATCCAACGAATCATTCTCGTGCGTCAACACACTTCATCGTCATCGTCATCATCGCCACCATCATCATGGCTCGAGGAAAAAACAACAACGCCCGCAACAAAGCCAACAGTAAGGCCAACAAGAAACCCACGAAGGGAAAGGCAAAGGCGAAGAAGGAACTGGTCCCTGTCGTCGAGGAACCTCTCACACCCTCACCTCCAGAGGAAGTACAAGTTGACATCGACCCCGCATCACCATCATCCTCAAAGAAAATGATGTTGAAGAAAAAGTAACAACGACCAAGAAGCGGTCTACCGTTGCAACGAAGAAGGAGAAGAAGACGATGATGAAGAAGAAGACGACGACCGTTATCAAGAAGAGAAAGGCGGCTGCTTCTGATAGCACTACCGATAACGACGATGATGACCAGGATGACGTCGACGACAACGACAACAACAACAAGTCGAAGAAAAAAAGCGAAGAATACAATCACGATGACAACAAGCCGTGGTGGTCGTCCCAGTCGTCGAGCTGCCACAACCAAAAAACAACTATCAATTTATAAGGAAGTGGGTAGTGACGAGGAGACTGCTAGTAGTAGTGGCGGTGACAACGATGACGATGACGAAGACGAAGACGACGATTTTGATAGTGACATCGAGAACGGAAAGAACAACAAGAAGAAGAGGAAGAATGTCGCAACAAAAGGCAAAGCCCGCGCTCCTGCTGTTTCTCGCAAGACTAGTACTAATACTACTACTACTACTGCTGCTACTGCTACTACTAACAAGAAGAAAAAGGCAAATAGTAGTTCTCGAAACAGCAAGAAGAAGCCGTTATCGAAGAGGAACGACAACAGCAACACTACATCTCCAATGATTACGAACAAAGACAAGAAAAGCACAGTGATGAATTCCGTTGATGTTGAAGCATCTAAAGCGAAAGTTTGGACGAACGGTGGCGGTGACTGGCGCCATGATGGATACTTTTGAGATATTACAAAACCTGTGCGTTCGTGTACAGTGTAGTGTAGTGTAGTGTCAGAAGCTTTGACGAAGGAAAGAAAGAGAGAAAACATGTATGTAAGGAAGAAATTACGAATGAACGAATGAACGAACGAACGAACGATGTGTCGGTATTATTTGTCAACCCCATCGCGTATCCCTTGAAATCGTATGCGGTGTGGACCTAGAGTAATAATCGTATGAAATACGGTAGGACCTAGTAGTAATAATATTATTGTAGTAGAATGTCATTATTTATATTATCAAATTAATAAACTACAGTAGTACTCCACTTGTAGCATCATCGTCATCATACAAGTATAATGTCTGCATTTTCGGTAGCTTGCATTCGCATCGTACTACCGTATGGTAGTTATAATTCTTAGTACCTATATTTATCTTGTAATAATGTTTTTCTCGTCAACTAAAAGAAGTAGTCGTTATGACATTGATGCATTGCTGCATGGAATTAACGAGTCGATGACAGTTGTCTACGTAGTCCTGACACAATTCCCCATTGTCACAGTATATACGACCGTACTTTAAAAAGGGGGCTTGTCGGGGGGTGAGAAGCTTCCAGTTTCGCAGCAACCACCACACCACGACGACGAGCAAGACAAGAGAGGCGATATAATATTCATTCTTATTATTCTATATTACGTGCTATTGTATACTGACCCCAGAGAAAGGAATGAAATTGTACAGTAGTGTACTGTAATTTTGAAAAATTGATATATTCATAAAATATGTATAAAATCTACACATTATATATAACATCTAATTGGTGTTGATACTACTGCTACGCCGTTTTAATATGTACTTTGTATAAAACTAGAATCGGCTTTTCAGAAAGCCCGATATCTCGACCTTGATAATAATATAAAAATTGTGCCCATTCATTTTTATTCAATTGATTCGAAATTGCCCATTCAATTCAATTGATTCGATTTGATTCATCCACCCTCTTCTTTCATTCAATTGATTCGAAATTGCCCATTCAATTCAATTGATTCGATTTGATTCATCCATCCATCCTCTTCTTTCCTTCAATTGATTCGAAATTGCCCATTCAATTCAATTGATTCGATTTGATTCATCCATCCTCTTCTTTCATTCAATTGATTCGAAATTGCCCATTCAATTCAATTGATTCGATTTGATTTATCCATCCTCTTCTTTCTCTCCCATCTCTCCCTACGCAATGGTTTGTTTTGCCTTCTTCAATCCCTGCCTTCTCCGTCCATGTTTCGTTTTTTGTTGTTGTTCCGTTCGTGTGTATGTGTCTTTGATCTGGTCAATTATCCATGTATTAAATACTTAGTTTCAACGACATACCACCTGCTACGTTATCACTTGGATCCCAGTCGACATCATCAGGTTGACCATTTTCCGGTGTACTGTGACTGCTGTTGTAGTACCGTACTTCACTATCACATTCATCTCCTGCCTCCTGATGAATAACAAGTTGTCCATCTTCACCACAACCAACCATTTTGTCATCATTATTCATTGTATTAGAATCGATACGTTCTGAACATGTAAATAAAACAATTCGACGTACAGCTTTGTTTTTATTTACAAACAAATAATTAAAATTCCATAATGAATCTTCATTATCAAATTCATATTCAAATGAATATACAACACTTTCACGTAAATCAATTACATCATTCACAGCATACCACAAATCAACCAAGAAATTTGGTGATGATTCATTTTGACGTTGAGATGCAAATTCAGATAATTTTTCATATATTGATTTGCGTACATGCTCCATACTTAATTTTTTGAATTGATTTGGTTTCACATTTGAAAAATCATAATCTGGAAAGGATGCATTTAATGTTAATATTAAATCTGTCATTAATTTTCTTGTTGATAATTCAGAAAAATCACCTAACGTCGTCTTAGGTGAATAATTATCAAGAGTACAAGATTGATCAAAGGACTTAGCACGTGAACGTGCCGTAGTAGCAGTAGTACTTGTAGTAGACGTATTCTTCTTCGATTTCTTCTTGTTCAGAGTAGTAGCACTAACAGCAGTAGGACTACTTGTTGAAGAAGTACCTGCTTTTGCCGAAATTGATTGTATCGTTGATATGAATTTAGATTCACATGAGTTACTACGTCTTCTCTTATTCTTATTCTTATTATTGTTGTTCATGTACATATTGGATTTCTTTTTTCGTTCCACAGTTGCTGCTAATTCTTCCTGCATATCTTCAATTTCAGCAATATACTTTTGTCCTAATGCATGTGCGTACTTCTTGTCGGTACCTGCACGTTTCATCGTGTACGCTTCAATCCTACCTTGGATGATACGATGTGAATCTTTCAATACAGCATTTGATAATTCCGAAGAAATTTCATTCAGTTTTTCATTCTCTAAATATTTCATGATGGAATAAAAAGTGATGATAGTGCGTGCGTGCTGCTTGCTGATGCTGCTGTGTTTATTTAATTTGTGATTGTTTACAAAAATGAAATGAATTGATTTCGAATGAGTTTGATTGCTCTCTAACGCTGGTGGTGATTGATAATAGATGTTCTTCTAAATACAAGATATACCTCTATTTTTGATAATACTTCGCGTAATAGTGAACAACAGTTGAAATGAACAATAGAATAGGACAGAAACAGTACGTATGATGTGGTCATAGTCGAAAGTATAACTATGATTATGATTAACCACGAGAAAGCTTTACTGGCATAAAACATCGTTTTGTGCTGAAACGAAAATGCGAAATCAATCGAATCTGCCGTAGAAAACGTACTGGTTTTTACGTACCGGTCGGTGTCAATCAAAATTCTTCTTTCTGTTCTTAGAATGATGAATACAATATTCTCTACTTTGTAATTTTCGATTGTGATTTTACCCTCTTATCCTATCAATCATTCTATTCTGTTTGATTTTGTTATCTTCGTGAACACTTTGGACGTGCTTGTTGACTTCCTTCTGATTGCTTTTGTGTGTCTACGGTACAGTACTTCAGAACAGTAAAATATTTTCATGACTCCCGCCTTGCGGGCACGAGGTCTTATCCTTACTATTTAACACGGTTATAGATTCGTTTTTGTTGTTTGTTCTGATGAAGCTTCGTGTTCTTCACGATAAATTCGCAAAAATACGTCATTGACGCGTATTGCTGCATATCAAAAAAATCATGGCGCGGTAACGTAACGTTAACCGTTACAAAAGCAGAGGGGTGCGAAATAGTATGAATCTCGCTCTATCTACAGTATCTACAGTACTAGTACATTGTAGCTCAATGCACATCGTAGAATAGATTAGAATCAAGAAGTAGTGAATCATGAATTGAATCTAGAATGTCCAGATAGAATTATTTTAACTACCCTCATTACAAACAGAATAGGGATCTAACTAATACCACTGTCCCCATGAAAGCCATACTCCAAGCTTGCTAGCTCGTCATAAGATAGTTGCATTGTTAATCATTTATTGAGTGATGATTGTTGTAATGCGTCATACAATTAATAATGCACTGATTTACTGTTAGAGGCTGTCTACAACAACAACAACAACAACAACAACAACAACAACAACAACAACAAAATTAACCATCCACCAAAGTCAGGAAATATAAGACACATAATTTTATACTATTTCAAAAAAGAGACATAGAGCAAAATACACTGTATGGTTGATTGATCAATCAATCGTCGGTTGTTAATATGTTGTTGTTGTCGTTGTTTTTGAAAGAAGGTACAACCTGTAAGTAGTACAAGGTAGCATGATCACCGGATTACTTTGACATATTGCGTATTGATCTATTGATGATTTTTGTTATGAGACTATTGTAAATGCAAAATTACATCTCTATTTTGAGCTCCCAATTATGATACATTGTTATTGATATCTAATTGAACCCTGTGTAAAGTTGTATTATGTTATATTTCAACAGTGATGAAAGATAATCTTCCTGTATGCAAAAAGTGTTTATTAGAAGTGTGAGCTTAGTTGCTCTTAGTGCGTGGCATATATCTACTCGTATAGTCAGTCCTTGTTCAGCCATTCACTGGTTACTTGTGTCTTACTCCCACACATGGTGCTGTTGTTTTAATTTTGAAGTGTGATGTAGGGTAGGTGGTATGGTGTACCAGAAATGTCATCCATATTGTCATGTCTGTACAGTGTGCACAAAAGTATAAAATTTTGCATATAGTGATCAAATAACCTGCGCTTTGAGTCTTTGAAATGTAAAGTATCAGAAAGTTATGAGTTGCACATGACTATACCCTATTACTTATGATTGAATTTAGTACGCAAATAATCTTTCCTTTGCTCATCCCAACTAATTAAATAGGATGTTGTCTCCCCAGCAAAACAGTTCCATCACTGCTTAACAGGTTAGTACTCTAACTACGAATAGACTTTGTTGTAATACTACTGAGTTTTCAAGGATATTCTATATTATCGTACAATTGTACTTATACGTAGTTGGAGCAACAATATATGTACTATTTACTATTTACTTGCATTGATGACAAGACTTCTGTCGCATTTGAAGCACCTCAGCCCATCCCAGCAATAATTACAGAGGTAGTCACATCCACCGCATGAAAGCATGACTAACAGTTGTTGTGTCTGTCTTGATCTAATTCACTTTCTCTTCCATACTTTCCAATCGTTGGTAATTCGCAGAAGATAGATATAGATCCTTCTCCTCTAATCATAATGAGTTGGACGGCATCCTTTATTAGTCTAATTGTTCTAAAAAGCTGTACCACCACTAGCTAGCTAGACTACTTCATCATTCTTACCCTTCAGATAGTCAAGACGACAATTTGGACAGGTGGGTTTTCTCATTAGCCTGGAATATATATGATATTGCGGAAGAAGAAGAAATATAAGAAGATGAAGAAAAAGATAGACACGTGGACATATTATTCAATAGATGCGGTAGAGCACAGTTGAGATATGGATTTCTTCTTTTCTTCCTCAATTTTCAATGACCATCAATCGACAGCTTTATTATACGTACCAATCTAATATACAATCTTTGTGGAAAGTATGGCTACAGTGTAAATTCGGGGACCATGCAACTTCATCGCCCACTTCAAATTCCAATATGCATATATCACAAGTCGTTCCTCGATCTCGCATATCTCCTTCGATATTAGAACAATTGTAGTCAACTTCTTCTATGCTTTCATCGGTATCATTCCTATGTTCATTGTGATCATCGTCATCGTCACTGTTAGTTTTGTGATCTTTGTTACATCCTTGACACACATGATTTTCTTCCGGAAGAATATCTTGGGTAGACTCGATTGAATCATCTAGAGAAATGACGACGTCCTGTAGATCGGTATCATTTTGACTTCGTTCTAAATTAGAATGATTATCAGGGACGATTGTTGTCTCTCGAAGATTTCTATTAGAACACTGATTCTCTGCTGAACGTTGATAATGAGGTATATCTCTGACGTTGATGACAATACTGTCGTCATCATTATCATCGTCGTTCTGGTCATTATCATTCGCAATCTGACGTTCTTTCTTTGCTAATCTATCTTCTTTCTTAGCGTTCTTGTCGTCATCTTTTTCTTCAACTTTCATCACCAATGGTTCAGAAAAATCAAGAGATTTATTTTCAGTAAAAATCTGGATAGGAAATGGATGTTCACGGGGGTAAATGCTATCAATGAAACCACCAGTATTATTATTACTACTACGCCTAACATCGTTATCATTATCGTCACCGGTATTTTCTAGTTCCATTCCGGTGCTGAGTTGTATCCGATTCTTATTGTCATTATCGTTGCTGTTCTTAGCGGTCAACGAAAACGAGGAAGAAGTAATTTCGACTTTTAACAAACGTCGAATAATTAAGTTCGATTCAAGTACCTTACGGTCGACTTGACTCCGCGAAGAAGTACAACCACCACCACCACCACCACCACCAAAATTTAAATCGTTATTCGAGGTTGCTCTACCGTGCAGTCCATGACCGTCGGCATGCTCTCCACTAAAAATGTACCGCAACAATAGGGGAAGTGGTATAGGTTCCTCATGTAAACAATAATAAATACAAATCCCGATGACCATACAAAAAATCGTGGGTAGGACACAGAAGATGATGATTAGTACGAGAGCGAGGGCTGTTAATATGGCCATACATGGGTAGGTGATTATAATTAAGAGCTGATGGAATATCCGACAGAAGCATAGTGTACATCGGCTATGTTGTCTTAACTGCGACGGATGATAAACAGTAGTAGTGGCAGTAGCAGCAGCAACAGCAGTAGGAGCTGCGGTTGTTGTTGTTGCTGTTGTTGTTGATCCTCTTGTTGGGTTCGCTGTTGTTGTTAAATGGGAAGGACTACCATTATTAGCAGTTCTGTTAGCAGTTCTATTAGCAGTACGTGTAGCAGTTGTTGTCCCCCTCATCGTCGTCCTACGGATCCGAGTAGGGTTGCTATAGGAAGATGACACAGAAGCATTAACAGTTGAATCATCGAGGCTCGTTGATTGCGACTCCGACGACAACAACGATGGCGAACTATTAGCAGTAGAAGATAGCGTCCGCAATTCAATCTCCTCATCGGTTGTCATCGTATTTGGCGTAGAAGGATTTTCTTCGTCGGGCATGATTATATATATATATATATATTGATATTGATATCTGATGGTATGAAAAATTGTTTTCAATTGAATGTGTAATGAATAAGCGCTGTATTAAAACACAGTGCTTTCTCGTTCTCTCTCACGCACCCTTACCGCAAATATACTAAGTCGTATCCTTTCCTTTCCTTTCTATTGTCATTAAACAAAGAATGATTTGATCCAGTATCAAGTGATTTTGAATTTGGTTCACACAGAAATAAAATCTAAATAATGATGGACATCATCAAACCTTCGCTCGTTCACGTTTTTGATCGATTGAGTCGAGGCGTGACGACAGGGGGGGGTCAGAGAAAATATGACGTTTCGTTCAATTTTACGGTTCGATTTGCTGGTCATATAATAATATTTTGGAGGATGGAGGTCCATCACAATGTGGACGATGAAGAAATAATAATAGTGCCGCCAATGATAGTCATCGTTACGAATGCGAGAGAGAGAGGGAGAGAAGAAGTTTCAATTAGCAACGCAAAATGAATCGTTATATTTTAGAAGAAGAACAAATCGGAGAAGGAAGTTTCGGAAACGTCTATCGAGCAACGAAGAAAGAAGATGGTATCAAAGGTGATATGGAACGAAAGTATTACGCCGTGAAGAAATTGAAAGAAACATTTTCGTCTTGGGACGATGTCCTTAACAAACGCGAATATCATGCCATTGTAGCTTTCATGTCTACAAAAAAGAATATTGATAATGAGAAGGAGGAGGAAGAAGAAGAAATACGAGGTGGTATCAATCACTTGGTTCGTGTTTTCGAGATTCTTCGAGAACAAGATTCTTGTCTATATTTTGTGATGGAATACATGGCAGATGGAAATCTACAAGATTTCATATCGAGGAAGACAGAATCTAGAAATCCTATTAGTACTACTACCACAGCTACTACCACCCCCGTCAATGTATCAGAGAAGCCTATCATCGAAGAATCAGAAGTCCGTTCAATTCTCTATCAAACATTTCTTGGACTTAGGCACGTTCATAACTTGGGCTACGTCCACAGGGATATCAAACCCGAAAATATTATGTTACATGGAAGAACTGTAAAACTCGGCGATTTCTCTCTAGCACGAAGTTACCATCACAACGGGAATATAATAATAAACAAGGTGTGGAAGCAACAACAACAACAACAACAACAAGACATCACGAAACAAGTACCATTATGATGACAGATTATGTTGGCACGAGATGGTATAGAGCACCAGAGATTCTTACTGGTCATCTTTCGAACACGAACAACAACCACAAAAGTAGTATCGATCCTGTTGATGACCACATGGTTATTATTGCTGTTACACCGAAACGGTCGATACATTCGCCATGGGTCTTGTGGCAGCAGAATTGTATCGATGCTTTCCTCTCTTTCATGGTAGAAATAATACAGAGCAATTGAAACTTATCAAGGATATGCTCTTCGTCGGCAAGAACGACGATGAAATATTATTCTTCGAACAGAAAGAAAATGACGTTATCATCGATCGGTTAGCACATGCCATACCTACAGCAGACTTCAAGTCGTTGTTTTATTCGGGATCTATTGTATTTTCGTCCAGAACGACGACCATCAACCCAGACATTCTTAGGCATACTTACTTCATTCCTTCCAAAAACAACAAAGTCAGCACGCACACAAGCACCACCAGCACCAGCACCAGCACCAGCACACACCACACACAACACCAACACCAACATCAACAAAGTAAACAACTGCAACAATCGTCTTTAGGCGGTGTCGTCAATGAATCCGTATCCGTCACTAACGAGGAATTTGCTGCTAAAGGTAGGGAACTAGTTCATATTTTGGACACCGGTCCGAAACAATTCCATGAACGAAATACCACGACCTCTTTATCTCCATTGACACCCCGGGGTCTGTTTCCTACTTCGATGGCGGAACAAATAATTGGAGTAAATAACGAACAATCTACGATGACAAGGACGGTCAAAGCTGCTAAAACAATCACCCCCGCAACCGCCGGTATGACAAATTCGTTGAAGCGTAAGCAGAGACCGAAGATTCGAGTTTCGCAGATATTCAATATCGAATGATTGATTCATATCATGATCCATGGCTCTCTTGCTAATTTCTCCTGTTTTTTTCATACATTATGATAGATGTCTTGCACGATCGATCGATATATATATATATATATATATATATAACTATAATACGAATATTACTACAGTACTACTATTCATATGTAATCTAATTTGATGTTGATCTCAAGAACTAGTTTATCAGTAAAACATATCCGTTTTCGGTCTCGAACTGATATAAATGCTCATAGATTGGCAGCGCAAAAAGCTTTCCAATATCAGATCGAAATCATCTAGAATCAGCGCAAGAGCGCCTGTATCGGACTCTCGTTGTGGAAATAAGTGTTTCCATGCCCGGTTCGATCGATGGTTCTTGATCTCGAAAAATTTGTCCTCGTCGAACAATACTGTTGGTTCGGCGTTGGATCCATAGGTTTGGGCCGTCTCTTCAATCCAGTAACAGCACGAAACAGAACCTTCGAGCAATTCATTTACGAAGCCCCTGGCAGACGACCGCAACTGATCTAGCCTTACTACTGTTGATAATGTTTCGTTTTGTAGTTGTAGTTTACCCGGAGTTGAGTGACTCAGTGAAGGTTCATCACATATCCACGACTCTGACGTAAGCTATTACCAAATACTGTACCCAAACCTTGTGCTAGATAAAGTACTTGCGAACGAAGGGCACGAGCAGTAGCTTGAGCATCAGTAGTACCACGACACATATCATTGTCTTGTCCAAAGTTTGGTGCTAAGATTACTCGACCCACGTCCAAGTCGACGAGTGTCACGTCTCTTGGTAGATTTGATAGTAAATCCATACTATCTGCATCTTCTGATGGTACCCCAAGAATAAATGGTGCGGGATATTGGATCAAATCATTGGCCAGAGCTCCTGGTACCATCGGAACCAGCAAATGGCTCCATTTGAGAGGTCTGATTAAATTTGCTAGACCTACACATGCAGCATGCAACATACTTCGTCTACCGGAGGAGAAGATAATCTTTTGTTCCAAAAGCGCAGTCACGAAGAGTAAGGCCAGAGATGTGGGTGGCAAACAATCAGTCAGCTGCCTCAGAGCATGAGATTCAAATGCTGTTTCTTGCGCAGCAAGTGGACGATCTACCCACGACGCAGTAGATACTCGTAAGTAGGGTTCAAGGAGGACTCTTAAAGTCGATCCTTCGTGGTCTTGATAAGAGCACGATCCAAGTAATTCAACAAGAGCACCACACGAAGTTGAAGCTTTTGCATCCTGGAGTGATTGGCCAGGCTGTCTGGAGTAATCGAAGAATAGCCTCGACAAAGTGTCACGCATTGAAAAGATGACATTTTTGCGACTAACAAGGGCAATCCCGATCGCTACAGGACTTGATTGGTCCCGGTATTCTTCTTCGAGGACTCTTTCTACCCATGATTGTTCCTTTAAATGTTTCTCGAAGACAGGAAGTTTACTGGAAATTTTCACATTCCGTACATGCATTCCACTGCCTTCTGTCGAATCCGTTTTCTCAAAGTTTATAGGCGATTTCCAATTTGCATTGTCCATCTCAGACGCGTCTATTTCTTCTACGAGATTGCTCGGTATGCATTTGCACAACTTGCCATCTTCGCCATCTACTGATTTACGCTGAAAGCAAAGTGAAACTCCATACAGGGCAGATTCAGTGGCGTCCCCAGAGGAACTTGAATCACCATTTGGAATAGTAAAAGTCACGAGAGAGACCTCCCATCCATCAACGGTTACACGCCCTGCATCGACTAACGATTGGAATGGTTTCGGTTTGCTGGGTGGAACAAAAGCATAGCTTTCAAATGTAGCAGGAAGAACTTCTTCAGGCCGAAAGTCATCATAGTCCGTATGGTCACGATCTAAGGCTACAGGAAGACACGTGTAGCGCCGAATATCAGCTGAGTCTAATCCAGGCACAGGCATTTGAGATGCTAATTCGGTCCCCACTGATGAACCAAAAACCACGGCCCAATCTGCGTTGTGATAGTTTCGATCGGATTCTTCCTTCGGCGTAACCATGTAAGGCTTGTGGGATGAGACACCACTGGGCAACTCAACCTTTCGAAGTAGACGTTTCAAACACCCTTGTGGCAGCACCGGAATTACTTCCTTTTTGTACCAGTATAGATCACTGGCAAGAACCTTACAAAGCTCGCTGCACATCCATTCGTGGAATTTGTGGTCACGAAACTTGCTATGAGCATTAGCGGCGTAATCGTACAACAATTCATCCGCAAGAATGGTGGCTTCCTTTACTAGCGTTGATTTAAGAATTGCTTTGACACTTGCACATGGATCGAAATCGGACGTCTCGTCTACATCATGCTTATTATTTCAAGAATATTGCGAACTTTGTAATACAAACCTTCCATTTCGGTACTTTTTGTTGACAATTCTATACAATCAGCAAGGTATAAATCCCAAAATTGTTCAACCACCTTTATAAACTTTGCGACAATAATTCTGGCATTGCTTCTCCCTCTTTCAAAGATGTAATCTTAACTTTTGTAGACTCCATGATTGGTAACAGATTTCGTTTGATAAACAAAGCACAGCAGATATCGTGGGTGGCTCCAAGTACACGTCGATTTATTTCACTTTCGATGGCAAAATCGTATTCGCCACTACATTCCTTCTCCATTCGACAAATCAAGTAGATCAGGGTATATGTGAAGGAGTTATTTGCCGCAGCGGTGTCCCTATCATTTACTTGTCCCGTCGCAATCGAATCCATCATTGGTTTGAAAGGAATATTTACATAGGGAGCGGTATTGCGGAGGTAAGCTCGCATAGTTGAACAATCAGCAGAAGCCAAAAAGGAAAGAAATGGTAATCCAGACAACGAATCAATGACAGACTTTTGAAAGTCCAAGAATAAGTCGCGGGGGATAGATTGACTCTTTCCGTTCAATACAAACTCCAAGTGACGCAAGGAAGAGTACGGGACAAGATGATGAAAATCAAAAAGTGGTGGTTGAATTCCGTTTCCTATCTGTGTAGGTAGAAAGAACTTGTACGCTATTCTTGCGGCGCTTTCTCGAAGACGTGCAGTGGGTGTAATATCGTAAAGATCCAAAAAGGACGCAAGCTCCAGAAATAGCATGAGTTCTGCATTAGGTGTCATGTTATTATTACCTTCTTCAGTAGCATTTAAGTCCGCAGAAGTAAGCTGCTGTTCTTCAGTGGAAAGATGCTTGCCAAGAAGGGCAATCGACGACTGTCCAGTGCACATACCAAGAATGCATTCCGAATGGCTGCTCGAAAGTTACTATCCATATCTAATACATCACGAAGATCAGGTACAACAAAGTTGTCTAAACAACGTAGTGATGCCTCTTCAATAAATTCTTTTCGAACTTCCAAGTTTGGCCATGGCGGGCTAGCATAAGCATCGGGGGTATCGTGGGTCTCAATGGTAATGCTGCAGACAGATTTAGGCGTTGTGGTGGACATCGAATCGTCATTCTTTTCTTCTTTCTCAGATGATGGCGTTGCAATATTATCGTCATTGCTATTTGTAATTGTTCAGCGCTCGGCAAAATAGATAAACTCCCTCTTACTCGTAGTATTTGCGGGCACGATGCATCATGGCGATAGCAACATCAACGAAGTTGACACGTTCCAATGCGATGTTCGTACCTGTGGCTAAAACCAAGACGGAGGGACGTTTAGCCCTAGCGATTTCCACAGGAACATTCTTGATAGTACCCTTACGAAAATCTACCTCACCAAGTCGAACTAACAAGTCACCCGACCGAATGAGACCGGACTGTCGAGCCTGTCCTCCATCGACTAAATAATCAACAAAGATTCCATGATTCTTCAAGTAGCATTGCTTCAAATTGACTCCTAGCATTCCCCTTCCTAATAACATGGCAAATTCATTACTTTCTAGCTGATCAAGAATTTGTTGCATGTATTCTCCCGCACGACTTTTTAGAATAAGAGACATCTGGGAGTTTGTTTGATCCTTGTCTGCGTCGCGATTACTATCGGTGATGTTATTGTTACTTGAAGCACTTACGGGTATCACTGCCTTTGCTGCTGCCGAACCATCAAGAGTATAGCGACCCCGAAAACTAGTGGCAACGGATTCGGCCTTGAGAGTACATTCCTCATACGCGCTCGGGAGTCCACAGTTTCTTTACCAGTAGTATCGTTTTCTTCTTCTTCTTCTCTTTCGTCGTCGTCATTATCTAACAATGAGTTTGATGGCGGTCCCTTGGATTCCTCTTGATTCGACGAAGACTGTATATCCTTTTCCTGAACCTCGTTGGAATTTGAAGAATCGATCGCAATGTCGTTTTCCTCATTCTTATCATCGCTACTGGGGGTATTCGCTTCTTTTCCTCCACCTCTATCTTCGTCGTACTATCATTATTCGCCGCGGTTTTTGGCTTTTGTTGAAAACGCGACGCCAAGCTAATGGTTGGCATTACGGGAAACGAAGTCGTTTGGAAGACACGTTGGGCATACTCAGAGGCCTGTTTTGCATTCTCTTGTAAGGCGGGTGCTTGTGTTTTTAGATTGTCATTAGCCGACTTCCTCCAAGTCGAGAATCGATTCATGATAATTTTTGCTCCCACAGATTGTGCGATAGTTTCTTCGTTATTATTGTCATCCTTTTTCTGTGCAACAGCATCAGCATCAGCATTGACTTTATCTTTAGTATCAGAATTGACGGAATCTCTTTGTCCTTCATTGGTAAGGTCATTGTGTGTTTCGTCGTCTTTTTTAGGTAGTGAATCCTCGATAGTGGCATCGATGGACTGTGTTGCAGCTATTTCTTGCTTATCTGCACGTTGTTGTCCTTCGTTGTTTGTACTATATGTATCAGCAACGTCGTCTACAAGATCCGTTTTTGTCGCCTCGATGTCATCAGTAGTCGGAAATGTTGTATTAGCTTTTATATCGTCACTCATGTTCGTGTGGTTATTAGAATGAGTTGCAGCTATTTCTTGCACATCTGCATGCCCGTGTTCTTGTCCTTCGTCGTTTGTACTATCAGCAACGTCGTCTACTATATTCGTTTTTGTCGCCTTGATATCATCAGTAGTCTGAGAAGTTCTGTTTTCTTTTGTCCTTTCAATTGTATTCGTGTGGTCATTAGAATTGCCACATGATACTTCCGTTTTTGTTACCTCGTTATTTGTCTCTTCTATTTCTATGTTCAACTGGGCGGTAGCATTAACGTCAACGGAAGAATCATTGATATCGGTGGAAATAGAATCCACGGTTTCTTCTCCGGTACGTACTTGGTTGCCCACTGATTCTTCTCTTCCATTTCCTGGCAATGAATCTTCTTTCGGTGGATTAATCGCCGCTACACTAGCGTCGTTTTCGTCAGCGGCGGCTGTCGTTGTGATACCTTCGCCGTTGCTGGAAGATAGAGCGATTGCGTTCGGTTCGTTCTCTAACGGATTAACTTCAGGCCATGATTCCATCTTTTAAGTATTGAAATGCGGGTCCTTCCACTCTTTTTCTCGCCAGGTCCTTAGGATTTAGAAGTACAAATAATATGTATATACTTTGGCTTATAGGTTCTTTTATTACCGTAGTTACCGGTAAGTTACAGCGATTATATCAATTAAAAGTTGTGATTTTTTGAAAAAAAGGAAAGTATAATAATACGTACTAGCACTGTATTTAGCACGTAATTAGCAGGTAAAAATTAATTTTGACCCTTCGTGAAAGTTTTATCAAAAATTCACCTAACAAACTACTAAGTTAGTAAGAAATTTTAGCCTAGTTCTAAAAAAAAACACTAACTCTGAGCATCCAATGCAATGATACGTAGATACGATCGGATAATTGAATTAATTATAATACAAACGACAGTAATAATACAACGATACGTATTATTATAAATTATGCTAATATTATATAATGTACTACTTTCGACTCCTTTCTACTTTGTATTTTTATGTTTTGGCGAGGTGTCAGAACTAGGAGGGGCAGATTCGGTAACAGCTGGTGGCTTCTTTTCTGCTTTCTCTGTAGTAGACTTCGTTGGAGTGGTGGGGTTTGTAGTAGCAACACAAGTTTCAGTACTATCTTTATTTTTGAGACTAACTTCCAATTTAATTCTGCTAGATGACGGATTCTTTTTTTCGATTATATTAAGTTCCAGCTGTATGAAAACAGATAATGGCTTGACTTCATTATGATTTTCGTGATTGTCGTTAATTGTAAATGCATGCTCTTGCCATCCAGCTTTCCACCATTGGGGTAAACATTCAAATGGTATCATGGTCCTCAAACATAGGCTTAGGTGATCAGTTAAGCAGCTCCACAAATCAGATACATGAGCGTCTTCGTTTAAAACATGTTTATGGAATAAAAAAGAAACAAATCGTCGTTCACTGACCACCAACGCTAAACGAATTAAAAGAAATGATTTCGTCCAATCCTTGATCTCACTAGATGTACATAACAACCATTTATTGTACTCCAATTCCCAGTTAGCAACATTGTATACATTATTTATATTGATTCATCATCAATTATTGCATCATTTCTAAGATTATATTCTATGATTTGAAGTTGCTTCAAATTTGAATATTGGTTTTGAATTTGTACACAACTTCAGGGTAGAATGTATGCAATTTCATGTAATAACAGTTTTCAAGTTCATAAGTTGGCCATTGCCTTTCAAATAGTGTAGTACATGTACTACTAACACTACCAACAATTGATTCGTCGTCTATGGCATCTTTGCCGTTTATGGCCTCTTTGTAGTCCATGTTTTTATGTTTATAAATGAGTGATGTTGTTGTAGCCGTCTTCTTTCTAGTTGTTGTAGCAACTGCCTGTTTTGTAATGCCAAAAAGAAGACACCAATAAAGAATTGACTAAACTTTGCGTTCGTACTATTCGAATTGTAGCCTTTATTCTTTTCGCTGAAAATGATGAAGTAGTCGAAGACGTTGACAAAGCTGTTCTCATTGGTTGTAATCATCGTCTACTGTGTATTGTGCCTGCTTTGCTTAGTCGTGCTTTGCTTCGCCGCGCTGTGGTCATGGTAAGCGTATCACAACTACTAATCATTATTTAATGATAATGACTTTGCTTGTCATTCTTTTGTTATGGTAATCATTTTTGTTTCTATGGATTAGGTGAATATATAATAATTACTTAGTAATCTTGGCTTCAGCTTCAACAGCAGTAAATACCGTTTTTTGTGTTTGAATACTGTTTTGCTACTATTTATGGATCATGACGAGTCGACTTGTCGCCCTCTCCGTGAAATAAAATAAACAAGGTTTTACGTCGTTCCTTGCGTTTGAACTCTGTCACTAATCTCATAATATTATTTTCTGCTGCTGTACATCCAAATCTCGAGTAAGTATATTCCCCTACCTAAACTATCCTAAGCAATCCCATCATGTCGACCGATACTGGAGTAATACCAATTACTGCAGCAGCGAATATTGGACCATATTCAGATATAGCTGCTGCAGCTGCAGCAGCTACAGCTGCAGATGCTAGTCGTTGTAGGCGTAAGGCGAGTGTCACTATGCATAAAAGTAAATACTTTAAATTACAGTTACCTGTAGACAGAATAGGTGTAAAAGAATACAATAAAACACATAGAAATAAAAGAGAATGGAGAATATCAATTGGATTTCCTGAACTTACAACAGAAGAACGATTTGTAAAACGAGGTTTGTGTAGAGATAGAGCATTTGAACTAATCAAAAAGAATCCAAACATAGTACAAGCCGATTTATATCATACATTGGATCATGAAGAACTTAGATTGATTAATTCAAAGATGTGCAATTCAATATATTCAACAAGTAGATCGTCTGAAAGCAAAATTCTGGAAATAAAAAAAGCGGTAATAGTGACAGGTTATAAGTATTTTCGAATCAACAGTCCTTTAGTGTATTTAACCACAATCAAATGGTTATTTGACATTAAGGCAGAAAAAGATAGAGATTTATTATCAGAAGATAAATTATTAATTTACAACGACCTAGAGGCAATCATTGACATGAATGAATATGCTATTGGTAATGTAATAAATTATCAGAATTATTACAACAGTGCTATTGATTTAAATCCACAGTTGAACATCAATCATCGAAATTTTTATACCTGTATGAAAAACCGTAAATACGATTTTAAATCATACCCTATGAAAGCGGACACGACAAGGAGGAAAAAAAAAGATGAAAGTAAGAATCATGATGAGGATGAAAAGGAATTTTCTAAAAGCAATTATCTAGCAAACAATAATAACCCATTTCGTCAATTGGTTTATCTAATGTTTCTTGAGTACATTAAGGTTGCCCAGGTAGAAGTAGAGCGAGTTAGCCTTTACTTGTTCGAGAAATACCGTTTACGTTCGTCCAAGAAAACAGAACTCCCTTTCAAAACGAATTTGCTGTTTTATTACGATAAAATTCCTTACGCAACCGAACATAAGGAGGTAATACCACCGTTTCGTGTAAAAAAAGTATTCCGTTTTCTATTTTCGAAAAAGAATTTGCAAGTTGAAGGGGATGGTGATTTTCAAAGATTAGCCACGAATACAATGGCAGGTTGTCTTTACAATTACTATCCGTCGTATAAATGTTTGGGCCGGTTCCGATCACAGGCATCAAGATTTCGTACATATATGGTAAAAATGGGTGATGACACTAACTTACGTACTGTTGATGATATTGGATTCAATGATATGTCTCAGCAAATGAAAAGCTATTTCAATCACGCAGTATCTGATAACAAACAGGATGTTGTTGATTATGAATTCGATCATTTATTCCCCATAACAAAATATTTTAGATTGGTTCAATTTGGAGAAAGAAACGATATTGAAATACTGAAAAACCCTGAAAGATGTATGAGATTAGCATTTCAAATCTCCAAAAATTTGTGTGCTGTTACATGGTTTTTTAATGCTGTGAAATTTAATTCATTCATATACAATATTGTTTTGGAACACAAAGACGATGAAATCGTCATCAAATTTCATTGTCATGATGGTCAGTTCCGTACTGTATCAACACTTATTGCAGAATATAATTTTGACGAGTTGCTTAAGTTTCATGACGATAACCCTATTGTGTCGCAGTACTGGAATTATCAAGATGACGAGATGGATCTGTTGTCTTCGTCGGAAAAAGAAGGCAAAAAGACACATTTGAAATTAATGAATCGCACAAATGAGGTTTGTACAAACTACAAATCATTCATCTCTAAAAATGCAACCTCTAGAGAGGATGTACGATTATTGAACAGACCTCATAGGGCTAAAAAATTTACTAATGAAGAAAAGTTGTATGAAGTAGACCCATTAGATCCTCATATGGTTGGTGTCGAACAACAACAATAATTTAGTGGAAGAACGACCACTTCGCGTACCAGTATCATCAGACGGAGCATTGATTGATTGATTGATTCATTCATTCATTCATTCAATAATAAATAGAATAGAATATAAATAAATAAATTCTCGTAGTCGATTACAATTCTTCATACTGCTTTTTACTTAATGTGATATAATACAAAAGTGCATAAATTTAATTCGTCACTCAAGGGCATATATGTCACGTTGAACCAATTCATATTCTAAAAATAAATATATATGAATAATGGACAGATCGATTCAAAAAATAATTCAAATCATATGGTACTTAGAGAAAAAACTCAATTGCAAAACATTACTCCCAACGGCTTATCTTACTGGTTGTAAAACAGTCCCACTGGCAAGATTGTTAGACTACGTGTAATCATGGTCGTGTGAACAGATAGAATTTAGCCTAGGTACAAACAACGTCAAAGCCAAAGCAAGGGAAGATGGGCATAGGTAAAAATAGACATTTCAATAAAATAAGGGTGTCATACAAAAACAAAATGAGTAGTCAAGCATAAATCATGCATTTTTGATATGTAGTCACAATCGAATTCAGTGACGTATACAGTAGGTACTTTGGCTGGAAATTTACGTTGTGAGCGTGCAATTGGAATGCAAAAAATGAATTTTGGGGAAATATATTCAATATTCCTTCTCATTTGGGGTTACACAGTCTTATTACCGCTACTGAGCACCAAAAGATGATCCAAGTACAGAGTATCATTTTGGCACAACAAATCCCTTTTGTTTGGATCTCTAGGAATGCTAGTTATTCTTTGCATCTGAGAAACTGGATAGCAAAGATCACGTTGAAGTAGCCTTTGTTGATACCACTTATTTGATGCCTATATGATGGTGTCATTGTGTTAAATTATACATAGTACTCGATGTAGGAGTCATATGTCGTACATAAGCCCCGCGGAGTAGAAATACAAGCGCGATCAGATTAGTGAGGAGAAATGCACGTGTATGCATTATTGAGATAAAAGAGAACCGAAAGTTAGCTAAAAGCCAACATCGTACTGTTGGAGTTGAAGTAACCTTGTCGAAGCCGTTGTCGAAGCAATTGGAACCGAGCGCAAATAAGAGAAGTGCTTAGGTATATTTATACAAATCGGAACACGATTAAGAAGAGTGTCCGAATACATAGAACACGATTATGAAGAGTGTTATACATATGGAAGTCGAACAGATGTCGATGTCCACCTTTGAACCGCTAATGCGATATATATGCATTGAGGCGAAGTGAGTTAGGAACAGAAAGTTGTATGCAGGGTTACTGGAAACCGCAATACTAAAATACGAAGAAAAGAGCAGAATTACCTCGATTACGAGAAATGAACAATTACTGTCTTTTATTGTTGAGAAATTGTAATAACCATAGACTAAATAAACAAGTGTGTTAATAACAACTTTTGCGTTTGAACATCATCGTTAGTATCGTACGACGTTACTATAGATATATCTACAGAAAGTTACGCCATTCTTCTACGGAAGTTTCGCTGACAAGAAGGGATTAGATATCCTGGTAGAACAACCGTGAGTAGTCTTTCAATATAAGGGTCAAGAGTATCAACCCTTCCAGCTTTAATAGAATCTTACAAGACCGAAGAGTAAGACTATTATAATCCTGTTTCACCAATCATCGATTGTCTGTGAAACGTACAAGATTAACAGTCGCACGGTTTATCCTATAAACGTGCTGATCAACTTTCTTTTTAGTTCATCTGAACGACAAAGGACCGGAGATCCAATTATATTTAATTGTAATTATTGAATTAACGATCTCGAAAGAAGTCTAAATTACAATAACCTCAAGTCTTAACAATAAGAACTAGAGAAGCCATTCAACTGTGAATGAGCCAGCAAGAAGAACAAGAGGATACTAACGAAACACTACCTACTGAAGGAAGTGATAACGATAGTAGATCCACTTATTCCGAAGCAACAAGTGGAAACCAAGCGCCCGAAGCGTTAGGTGAAGGAACTCGTAGTCCCCTTTTTGGGCAGACGCTAACCATCGGACTGAACTAACCTCTCTAGGTTATAACGTTCACACACCGAACCCGCGCAGAACTACTCGTTCAAGAGCTCCGACTATTAGATATACACCATCTGGTGATACTAATCAAGAGGAAGCCGATATAGAAATAATCTTTTAAATATCCAGGTAGAAGTAACACAGCTAGAGAAGAAGACGAAAGCACAGCAAGCGCTTATAGCGGCTTACGCCCCGGCGATCCACTCTACGTCTCTCCGCCTAGACTACCTCTACCAGATAGTTCAAGTACAGATACATCTAGTGTTCCGGAACGTCCCAGTCCACCTGAACCTATTGAAGAAGTCATTGATACGTCTTTTACGCTCGGAACATTTCCAACAGTACACGATCCTTACGTAAAAGGTTACGAATTACTGCCAGAAATCCAGTTCCTATTAACGTACCTCTACCTTCTCTTCCAGAGACTCCTCCTTTACCTTCTCTTCCAGAGCTACCGTTAACAGAACGCCTTGATACATTGCTAACCGAGATCTGCAATTTCAAAGTCCGTAACTTAACAACCCGACGTGCATTTGCTACTAACATTACGCCTAGTAATACTAGCTCACCCAAGATGGCGACCACTCCTTTCGATGCGCAACTCGAAGTCCTCTTGGTGAATATGTTGAAATGTACGACGGCAACAAATCCGATATACCTTGTGTTAGATCAGAACCACATCCACACATTTGAACAATTTCGTTCTATTGAAATTGATGATTTGCCAACGTTTAAATACAAAAAGCCAACCACGGCAGGCACCGAAGAGACTCTCCATATAACACCACTCAAGGAAGTACAAAACTGTGTACACTTTTGTTGTTATCTAGAGACCGCTGCTGCCGTTGCTCTTGCTGGTGGAGTCATCGATTGTGACGATCCGTCTACATGGGATTATGCGGATATGTTAAACTGGAAACGTGCAATAACTGGTAAAGCTACATATCTTCGAACGTTAGTTATACCAGCAACGACTACAACAGGTGCTCCTGGCTCACCAACAATGATAGTTTCAGGCCTATCACTTTAAAAGATGATGAAGCCGCACTTATCAGTTGGAATCGAAAGCCTCGAGATCCTGTAAAATACCCGACCATCAACAACGATGCTTTCTATCAAGATTGGAAACTAAATTTTAAAAGACAAATTATCCAAGATACATTGGAAAGAGTATTGGATCCTAATTTCAATCCCGATCTTCGATCATCACATGCTCAGTACGTAGTGGACCCGATGCAGAACTAGCAAGACTTCAAGTTAATTACTTCGCTCAAATCTTGTGTGTAGTTCTTAAGAACCCGAAGGTCTAGGTCTTCTTATGGTCCGTCCAGACGATCCGTTATATGTATGGAGAAATCACGAAGATCATCAGAATGACTCAGATGCAGCTCAGATAGCTTCAACCACACTGATGAAGAAATTAATTGCATTGAAATTCAGCGATTTCAACACAAGACATGAATTTCTTACTTCATTTCAAGATACCTCCAGACGGTACGATCAACTAGCTACTAACGTCATGGATGATTCGGTAAAGATAACATTATTGCAAACAGCAGTCATGACCGATTCCGCGTTAATTAACTCCTGGCAATCATGTCAAGATAGTAAACGAGGAAGCGCTTTAGCTGGATCATCTAGACCTGTTACGTATTATGAGTACATCACGTTTCTTATCAAATCAGCCAAGAATCATGATCTATATACGCCATACAAGAAACCATCCCGTCAAGCTCATCAAGCTACATCAGAATCATTTTACAATGAAGAGATGAATGTAGACTATGGCGACACTGACGATGGCATTGACGAGTTCTTAGCTCATATGTCCGTATCCAACGAACCTATGACCGAACACGCTGAAAGTACAATGCAAGCCTATGCAGCATTCCAGAAGAACCGTCGCCCTCCTCGTGAGAGAGACCCTGACACTGAAATACCGAAACCAATCTTCGAAAAGTGTCCAAGAGATTTACGGATTGCATGGAGTAAGGCACCCAATGATATTAAGAAACAGATTCTTAAAATCAAAAACCATCCCACTAAGCAAGGTGCTAAGAAAAATAGTGAGTTAGGTGTCTACATTAGCGATTTTGAAGGATATGACTCCGACGCATCCGGCCAATCAGAGCATACCTACGTATACGACGCTGATGATGCTGACGATACATCTGTCATAGAAGCAACTGATTTGACGGCAAATGCAGCAAGACGAAGACAGCCCAATCAAGGTATACTCAAGAAGAAGGAATTACCAAGGAAGACTGAGCTGCCCTTTAGCCGATCCACGTCGATTCATGGCCAACAAACCACACCAGTAATAGGTAAAGATGGTAAAGTTGTTGGTCATATCGCATATACGGCAGCTATGGCTAAAATCATCATCGTTTTGATCAAGTCGATTGTCATCTACCAAATACTTCCAAAGACAACTACGTCGTCTCCGTTAATGCAACGAAATTCTTTAATGAACCACTCGCATTAATGGATGGCGGAGCTAATGGTGGAATTGGAGGCAGAGATATGAGACTCATGTCTTACAATGCTGACGGACGACGTGTCAATATAGGTATTGCAGGTGATCATCAAATGACTGGCAAGAGACTTGGAACGTTTTGTTCTGTAATTGTTACAAACAGAGGCAAGATTCTAGCCATATTTCATCAATATGCTCATGTACCTGAACAAGAAAAATCGATCCATTCGAAATGTCAGTTCCAAGCGCATAATAATCTCGTTGGAGATACAGCGACAGCCTATGGCGGACCACAACGTATTCAAACTGCAGACGGATATCAGTTACCTTTATCTATACGCTCTGGATTACCGTACATTCGCCAAACGTATCCTACCAATGATGAAATTAAAGAGCTTACACATGTACAGTTTACTTCACCTGCGGAATGGAATCCTAATCTGAATGACGATAGCCGTACACCTGAAGAAATGCTCAAGCAATTTCCTCCTATGCCACGTTCCGCTATCAACGAGTTCTACGATCAAGAAGGTAATATTAATTACGACTATCTTTCTAAACAAGAACATAGACCAATACGTGCAACAGTTCAAACCGTTGAAATTGAACATGATGATGATGACAGTGTTGGATCTATGCCTGGTTTACAATGTCGAGCTCAAGAAGAAGATTCCTCAGGTGATGAAGAAGATTCCTCAAGTGATGATGAACCTGTAGTTAATAAATTCAAGCAACCAACTACAATTGTATGGAACGATCCAATCGATGACTCCAATGGGGAGAAAATTGAATGTCCTCGACTTAGAAAAAGTAAGCTCAAACGCCGTATCCGAATCAAAGAGAAACGACTCAAAGCTGCAGCCTCTAAACAAGAACTGATTGATAAGAAACCATCTGCTGCTACAGCTAATGATTTACCAATCCCAATTATTGATAATATGGTCAATGATAACGAATCCCCTACAATGGTAGACGGCATCGAGTTCTTTTCAACGGATCCTCATCCACTTCAACCTAATATCATCGACGACGTTATTGAAGAAATGAAGATGGACGATCTACTATTCTACGATTCAGTAGATAAACCCCAGGACTCCACAGTATTCGTAGATACAATATCAGACACCTCGTATCTTGATGACTTATCTACCTTCAGACCGACTGAACACGAATACTGGGAAGACTTTTTAATGGATGAATCTACTCAACGTCTAATCTATCAAGGAAGACTCGATTATTTTGAACAATATGACATTAATGCTACCGACATTGCTAATGTAATGAATCCTCTTACACCAAATATTCTGTACCCACGGTCATCGATTATGAATCCAAAAGGAAGTACTTTGCACATCTACCTGCTTCTGTTGTTAAGCTACCTCAAGCATACAACTCAAAATATGAAACTACCCCCAGCCTCATATCTGCACAAGATGTTCAAATCACCTAATCCTTCTGCGAATCTTAAACGCCGTGATGAAGATGATGCCACCGACATGATCTATTCAGATACTCCTGCATGCAACGGTGGTGAGAAATGTGCACATATCTTCGTGGGACGAAAATCGAAACTCACCGATGCATATAAAGTCAAACATCAGAATGCTGAAGACTTTCTACTTTGCTTCCAAGATCGTGTCCGTCAAAGAGGATGTCCCACTGGACTAGTAGCAGATAATGCTCCTATGTATCGAGGATGGAAAAACGCAGTGTACCTTCGAGACATTTGTATTTCATTATGGCAATGCGAATCCAAATATCAGCACCAAAACTATGCTGAAAATCGATGGCAAACTGTCAAACGGTACACAAACCGAGTAATGGACCGCAGCGGATGCCCTCCCTACGTTTGGTTTCTAGCATTATCTTATGTTATATTCTGCCTCAACAATTGTGTTGATCCAAACATCGGAGAGGGAAACAAGAGCCCACTACAAATCGCAACATTTCAAATGACTGATATTAGCCCTCTGCTATACTTTTATTTTTGGAACCTGTTTATTATCTCGTTGATGAATCAGAACAACATTTCCCAAGTAAATCCAAAGAAATGAGAGGTCGATGGGTAGGAATCTCCGAACATATCGGTAACAAGATGACCTACAAAATCATTTCCGATACAACTGGAAACAAATTTGTCGCTCAGCCATACGTACTGCACGAGACAATACGATGAAGAACCTACGCGAAGATCCTGTCACGGTAGACAAGATCTATTCAATGTTGAAAATATCCTTTCTCCGGCAGAAGATATTGCTAACAACAAGTTAAAAGAAGTAACCTCGGGAAATACTTTTTAACGATTTTGATGAATCAGCAATATCCAAGGATATCGAAATTCAACTCCAGGTAGAATTAGATGCAAGATTTAACGACTCGAATGAACAGCAGACTGGTCATTTTAAAACGGCGTCGCCAAAACGTGCATCTCCTACTGGACCACAACGTCATGTAAAACAGAAGCGTTTAAGTGTAAATGTATCTAGCTACCTAAGTTCACTAGACTGAAGACCTTCTATGCTATTAACGTATGTAAATAGTGTTTATTAGAAGAGTGAGCTTAGTAGCTCTCTATGATTGGCTATATCTACTCGTACGGTGTATGTGTGGTCTGACCTGGTCGGTCATACCCTCATATGGTCTGTCCTGGTCGGTCATTCCATAGTGACACTCGCCTTACGCCTACACTTCCCACACTTACAGAATCTAGAGCATCTGGATTGTACTGTGATGCAGACTGTAATAGTGATATAAGTGGGTTAGATCTGTAAGTGGAGACGGACCATAATTGATTATGTGTGCTTTGTCATTAGAATGATCAATATAGGTAGTATATGCCGGTTTGCGTCTTCCATAAAGACGTCCGTGTGCTCGTAAATTTTGTTCTCCCTGTTGGCTTGCTCAGAGAATCACTGTAATTTTCATCTGTCGATGTATCGACAAAATCAATGAACTTGTCGTCTGTCCATTGTAATATAATAAAGTGTTTCATTTCTACATGTCTTGTTCTTCTTGTTGGTTGTTGCGCGTTCGCTAATCGAACTGCCCTTGATTATCTGCTAAATTGGTGTTGGTGCGTCCATAATAATACCAATTTCTTCTAATATCCATCTTAGGTATAAAGCTGCTTTTCCAGCGTCTGCCATATTCGTGAATTCAGCTTCTGTTGAGCTTTGTGCTATTGTTGGTTGTAGTCTCGTACGATAATAAACTGCTGCTCCTGCTAACATCATAATGATACCACCATCGATCTCCTTTCAGTTCTGTCTGATGCCCATGTGGTGTCGCATGAACCAGTGATTTCTAATGCATTCCATTGTTCATCAATTTATGTAGTTGAGATGGTGCTGATATTGGTGATGGATCTGGTCGTATTGGAAGGTCCATTCGCGGTTCTGGTCTCCAGTAGGTAAGTCCATCCATTCTTGTTGCGTTGAGGTATCCAAATACTTGCTTGACTGCTCATAATGTATTTGAGCCGGGTGGTGCGAGTGTTGACTTAATGTTATTACTGCTATTGATATATCACACGACATACTGTTAGTGCATAGATTAATTCACCAATTGTTTGTCTGTAACTAAAACCCATGCGTTTTTCTAATTCCTTCTGTTCTTTAATTGATTCTGGTCCTCTACTTGATTGTATATCTGATTGGTATTTTGAATCACTTTCATTGGTGTTGGTGGTGATCTAATTTTTAAATTACTCCATCCATGATGTGATACAATCTTATCGATATACGTTGCGCAATGGACATGGTTGTAGTATCTTGTTTGTTCCACATTAACTCCATTGAATTTTCTAATTGTACCTAATTGATTTAGTGGATTAGTCATGCGGTCCTGTATTTGTTTTCCTATTCGGTCGCACTCTGATGAATCTTTGTTGGCTACTAGAAGTCATCGACTTGACGTAGGATGAGTGTCAAGTTGTCTTGGTCATCTCTTTTGTAGTAGAGGCAGGGTTCATGCACTGTTGCTGTAAAGCCTAACTCGTCAATGATCATCTTGGAGATGTACTTGTCCCATAGTCGTGGCGATTCCGGGTGTCCTTGTAGTGCTTTTCTAACTGGTATCACATAGCTTCAGGTATTGGTTCTTTCCAAGATGTTCCTCCACCACTGTTTAAACTGGGCGTCTGGTCTCATAAAGAATGGGATGTTGGTGCTGGTGCTCTGCAAATGCGTTGCCTACATCATATCCCTTACAGATTAGATTCATTGCTGCTGATATTGCCCATGTCAATCGGTGGACTGGTTGTTCCACACAAGCTGCATATGTTTCTGCAAGTGTGATTGCTGCTCCATATCGGGTCCTCCATTGCATGTGCCTCTTGATTTTCGTATCGTATCCCCGGTTAGTGGATCTTCCTTGTTAACATACGACCATACCCATGGCAGTACTGTCATCCATTGATCTGATTTGACTGGCTCTCCAAACATGCCAACCTTTTCGTATCGGTCCAGTTGTTTCCATTCTGATTTAAGGAAATCATCCCATTCTGGTGTAAGCATAAGTTTATTACGTTTCATTAGGTTTATTCTTACTTTTTCTCTAATTGAATCACCTGAATCGATTTGTTGTGGCCATTTTGTTTTGTCTACCCATATGTCTTCTTCATTGTTGATGCTGTTGAGGTGATGCGCGATTACATTTAGTTGATCTGATTGTAACGTTGGTACCTTCTCCACTCATTGCGAATCCTACTAATGATCCAAATTCTAATTTGATTGATGATTGATTATCGATTCTTGCTTGATGAATGGCGTTGATGATGTCTTGCTCCGTCCTAATTGGTTGATTATTCACTGTTGATATTATTGTCCCTCTTAATCTTCTCTTCCATGATCGAATATGGCGATGGGTTGAGGTTCCAACTTGAAACTCCACTAATTCCATCGCTTGTTTCATATCAGGGTGTGTAGCTACTATCATTCCTAACGTTGGATGATACGATTTTTCATTTAATGGGATCGTATGCGATGTAGTGTGTACATATTTGTTTGTTGATACATCTAATGTTGCCAGTTCATGTTTTAAATCACCTATTTCTGGTCGTCTAAATGCTCTTT